>JAVYIG010002893.1:0-222215 GCA_035222895.1 Strongylocentrotus droebachiensis | reverse complement strand
CTAATTAGCTGTTACTTTTAGACAGTATTACGATTAAAGAAGAGGCGTAATTCGTTTGAACGTTGAGATAGTTCCATGCCAATATTAAACAATTTCGAGCCGATTTTCTCAAAATAACGTCACCATGACAACTATCCCTGGACAGAACTAGCCTCATGAATGCAGGACCAGTCCTCTTTGGGATTTCACCATTGGTATGCAAATTAAGGGGCTGAAAGCTACTTCAGCACGTGACATAGCAACGCGAACGCGTCCTGTAACTAAGCATTTTAAGGGGACCAACTTTCTTGAAGGGAGAAAATATTTTTGATATCGAAAAATGTGAAGAATTAAAGTTTCAACATTAATTATATATTTGATGATGAATCACGGACTAAAATGATAAATAACATATAAAACATTAAAAGGAAACTTAACAACACGTACGCCAACAGTGTACGTCCCAAGCATTACAATAACATAGTTCCTTTACTTGACAACCAAGTGAGTGGTTCGTCGAGCGTGCCTGCCAGCCACTGTTACTATGGTGTCAAAATATACAACGCGCGTACTATATAAAGCGCACCTGTTGCTGAAACCACACTCTCATATTCTACAGCCAGGGAAACTCGGTGTAGCAAACTTGTCTTTATTTTCATTAATTAGAAACAAAACTAATCAAACATGCGAGAAATTGTTCATATGCAGGCCGGCCAGTGCGGTAACCAGATCGGTGCCAAGGTAATTAATAACTGAGTTTTCTTTTTTCTTTCTTTTTTTACCGTTAGATCTATTTACTTGCTAATTTTCATCGAAATCGAAGTGTCATTGGCTGGCCATTGGCATTCGATTTGCATGGAATTGTTAGAGTCAGTGTGAAATGCAATGTCAGCGATGTTGTCTTGTCAAGTTTGATCAAGTCTCAGTCAGAACAGTGAGACAATCATAATATAAACCATCTCCTTCGACACGTCTAGACGATCTTGATAAGTGGATTATGGGTTTTACAGTTAATTATTGGCTAGGGTCTACTGTCTGTTCAACGTCTTTATTAAAAATAAAAGTGATTTGTCATGATTTGAACCAAATTCATCCTGATTATTGATGATTGCTGCAACAATTGGGGAGCATTCAATAGTAAAAATACCCCAGGCAATCTTACAGACACAATCTAGATCTAGGCCTAGATCTAGATCTAACATTTATTTAACAAATTCCTACTTTTTATCTTGACACAGTTCTGGGAAGTCATCTCAGATGAGCATGGCATCGACCCCACTGGTACCTACCACGGAGACTCTGATCTTCAGCTTGAGAGGATCAACGTCTACTACAATGAGGCCACCGGAGGCAAATATGTCCCACGTGCCGTCCTCGTCGATCTGGAGCCAGGTACCATGGACTCCGTCCGCTCTGGACCATTCGGACAGATCTTCAGACCAGACAACTTTGTCTTTGGACAGAGTGGAGCTGGAAACAACTGGGCCAAGGGACATTACACAGAAGGTGCTGAGCTGGTAGACTCTGTTCTCGATGTTGTCCGCAAGGAAGCTGAGAGCTGTGATTGTCTTCAGGTACGCATACTTCACATTTTTAAGAGTTTAGTTCTTGATTTTATTTAAACAGAAATTTGTGTGTCATCTCTTTAAAAAAAAAAAAATGCAGTTTCATCATTTTGTGGGGGGGGGGGGAAGTAATTTGCAGGTTAAACTGAAGAAACAAAGGGGGAAATATGATTTTAGATGCATATCCATTCAACTTTTCTTTTGTAGAATAACTTATTGAATTTGATTTTAACCACATGTTCTCCTTTTGGTTTTCCTCATAACAGGGCTTCCAGCTTACACACTCCCTTGGTGGTGGTACCGGTTCCGGTATGGGAACCCTTCTCATCAGCAAGATCCGTGAAGAGTACCCAGACCGCATCATGAACACATTCAGCGTTGTGCCATCACCCAAAGTATCAGACACTGTTGTTGAGCCTTACAATGCCACACTCTCAGTCCATCAGCTGGTTGAGAACACAGACGAGACCTACTGCATTGACAATGAAGCCCTCTACGATATCTGCTTCCGTACCCTCAAGCTGACCACACCCACCTACGGAGATCTGAACCATCTGGTCTCTGCCACCATGAGTGGAGTCACCACCTGCCTGCGATTCCCTGGCCAGCTCAACGCTGATCTCCGCAAACTTGCAGTCAACATGGTTCCCTTCCCACGTCTTCATTTCTTCATGCCTGGCTTTGCTCCTCTCACCAGCCGTGGCAGCCAGCAATACCGTGCCTTGACCGTTCCTGAGCTCACCCAGCAGATGTTTGATGCTAAGAACATGATGGCTGCCTGTGATCCTCGTCATGGTCGCTACCTCACCGTTGCCGCCATCTTCCGTGGGCGTATGTCCATGAAGGAGGTTGATGAGCAGATGCTCAACGTACAGAACAAGAACAGCAGCTACTTCGTCGAATGGATCCCCAACAACGTCAAGACCGCTGTCTGTGACATCCCACCACGTGGTCTTAAGATGTCTGCCACCTTCATTGGCAACAGCACCGCCATCCAGGAGCTCTTCAAGCGTATCTCTGAGCAGTTCACCGCTATGTTCAGGAGGAAGGCTTTCCTCCATTGGTACACTGGTGAGGGTATGGACGAGATGGAGTTCACAGAGGCTGAGAGCAACATGAATGATCTGGTGTCTGAGTACCAACAGTACCAGGATGCCACCGCTGAGGAGGAGGGAGAGTTCGACGAGGAAGAGGAAGGTGATGAGGAGGCTGCATAAACCAACTGATCTGAAAATTTCAAACTGAACAAAAGACTCGACCCAAGACCCACATTTTTCAACATTCCGTCCTTATTTCCTATCCTTTGCATAGTCAATTCTGTAATATGTTTTGAAAAAGAAATTGCAACTGCCTTTCAGATCTACATTGTTTTATTTTAACTCTGCCAAGAACTGAGTTCAAATCGATCATGAATATTCAAGAATGAATTTATTAAAAAAGAATTAAAGCAATGTTATGTCATTTGACAGATTTGGATGTTTTTTTCATGTTAGAAGGAACAGATGGAAACTATCATCACTGAAATTGTTTTAAAAAATTATTGAATAAATTGAATAAATTTAATAGTGCAAATATACTTTGATGTTTCTGTGATATTCTTAATGGTTTAATGTGACTATGACTATGAAGTGTGCTTGAGTTGTGATGATGTTGTATTGCCATGAATGTGCACGAGAATGTATCGTTCACTATCCCCCCCCCCCCCCCCCCCTGAGTGAGCAGATCAAAATTTGTATGTAACTCAATTCAATTCAAATTTTATTGATTTCAATCCAAACAAATAGGATCATTCTCATTTTTTTGTTGTGACCTTGGATTACAAATTTCAAAATTATAGACGGTGTCACATAAATAATTGAGTGTAAGGTGTAAGAGTAAAGATGGCAATAACCAGGAATGACAAATATTAACTCTTGTGTCATTGAGAGACTGTGTGTGGATACGTTATAAGATTGTGTGAGTGGATATGAGTTTCTTGTCTGTGAGTCTGACTTGTTTGTTCCCAAAGCCATGTATATGCGATCTGGTCAACTCTGACTATTGCCAAAGTTGCCATGTTTGGCAAACTTACAATTGGGTAACGAAAAGAAAAAAATAAAAATAAGTTCAAGGACAATTGCCCCACCCCCCCCCCCCCCCAAAAAAAAGAGTCTGCTTTTATTAAAACCAAGTTATTATTATGGTGGAATTCCCCTTTAATATTGAACGGGGGGGGGGGGTAATTTTCTGGAGGTTGATTGTCCTGACACATTCAGGCACTTTAAAAAGAATCGCAGATTTGATCTTAACGAGGAATCCTTTTTTCTTCATCTCTATCTTTTTTATGGCTATATTTGTCTTCATTAAATAAATAAATACATATTTTAGATGTCTCATTGTTTAAAAAAAATCTTTTGTCAGTAAATCTAATTCAATCCAAAATTAACAAGTTTTCAAGAGTAAGGGGACAGGTCCAGTGAAGTTTGAAGTTTATAATCCACAAAAAAAAGTACATCAACATAACAATAACATGTGGGTGGGGCAATTGCTTTTCTTCTCTCTCTCTCTCTCTCTCTCTTCCTCTCTCTCCTGCACACTCTTCTTCCCTCTCTCACATTCTTTCTCTTTTCCACCCTTTTTTTTTAATAAAGGAAATTCAGATACAAAATAAAAAGTACCTTGTACTTGTATGTAAATACAGAGGGCGCTATACCAGTTTCAGCTGAGTGTCATCAGAAAAGCATATTGACAGAGAGAAAAGTTTTTTCATGCAAATTCATTTGTGGCCATACGACCACTCTTCACTTCTCTCCATTCACTTCTCTTCTTCAATCTTTCTTATTTCCCCTCGCTCTCTTCCTCTCCCACTTCGCCTTTCCTTTCCTTTCCAAGTTTGCACATTTCTCTTTCTCTGCTCTCTTCTCTTCATTAACCCCCTACATCATTTCTGCTATTTTTTGTTCACCTTCCCCCACCCTCTCCCTCATTCTTTCTGTCTCTCTCTTTCTCTGTCTGTCCCCCTTTCTCTCTCATTATAACTGGTAAAAAGATAATTAATACGACCCAATTTTTTCATTACCATGGATTTTCGTCTGCTTCCACCAGATTAAATTTACAATCCAAAGATTTCCATTTCCCTAACTCTTTCATTCATTTTTTCTTCTTCATTAAAGTCCAAGGTATTTGATCATTTTATGTCCCATACGTTATCAAGTGTTGTGATGTTATGAACATAAGTTGAATTAAAAACAAAAGTATAATGTTAGATCATGTTTGGTCAGATCCAAGCTCCATCAGGATTATATATCAATATACATAAATTAAAACCTTAGATGAGGTTGGTACTTATGGGATGAAATAGCTTGGACTTGCCAGTATATTCAATGTATTGGGTGTGCTTGGACAACAAACAAATAAAAAGTGACAAACAAACAAAGAGACAACAAATTTGTACCAGGTAAACCAAAGCATTTTAATTACATCATAGCAAACTGCATATTTTGATACACAAGATGTAGAATTTTGTAGAACTCTGAAATACTTTAATACATGAATTAAATCCTACATTTATATCTTGTTCAAAACGAATTGAGCAGTCATAGATTTCTAAAAATGGGTTCATTCTTTTATCATCAAGCTGAATTTTGATCCTATCATGTAAATCCTCAGAAAAATGACATCATAGCATTCTGTTAGAATGAGATTCCAATGAGAACGCCAAGGATTTTATAATCTAGGGAATATTTTTATGACTCCACACTCACACCTCCTGGAATGAAATACAGTCAGTAATCTTTCCATAATTTCAAAGGGATTGATATCACTCAAGATTGTCCTATAAACATGTGACTAACATATTTAAAAGGACAAAATTGTTTGTGTGAGAAGAAAATTACAATTGGTTTAAAAAACAGCACAGGCTTTGACATGCGGACGAGATTTAGCATGCTAAATGTTTCACTGCATCTGGATTCTTCTGGAATAAAACGCAAGAAGGATGACTACTCGTACTCATTTTTTATACATTGAATCTCCATTTGCTGTTTTTCTTCTCTGATCCTTCTATCTGATGGACTGTAGATTTCCATATGATTCTTCATGTCTCTTGTTATGATCAGATCCATTCAGTAGATAATAACCTTGTCGTTGTGATGGGGTTGTCTTGTTTCTGCATGTAGGGTCTAGGATAGGAATTCAGCTTGACGGTAGAAGTTGGGGAGAATCACGAGAGTAAAGACATCATAGAGCGGCTTCTTCTGTACAGAGCAAAATGAAGATGGAGAGAAAATGTGGTCAAAGTCAAGATCAACATGCCATATTATAACCCCATCAAAAAGGGTATAAAGTGTTACTTCGGTAGTTAAACTGATAGCACGACACATGCTCTAAACACGCTCGAAAGACATCTGCTGTGTGGTCGGTTTTTAACACTACAAGCCTTGATCCTATATAATATCTAACCCATACACCTAATCTAAATGCCAATATCAACTAAAACGTAATCCTACTGTCCTACATCTTTAATTTAGATAAATTCTAGAGAAAGATAGGTTATTAGCACACCTCAAGATCAGCTACTATAAACTAAAACATGTATGTCTATAGCATTGGTCAACACTCAACAGAATATATTCTGGAATAATCAAAATGCTAGTAAAGTATAGGAAAACAATGAACACATTTTTGTTATACCAGTATTTTTACTGTTTTTGTAAAGAATTGAAAATTATAAAGTCATAGGATCCTTTATACAAACAAATTAGATGATATTCATCCTATGATTTTGCAACCTTCCCAAAATTACCAAGTCTACTTGAGGGTATCCCTGAAATATTTACTTTTTTTTAAATTAAGAAAATCACAAAAAAGGCACTTTACATGTACATCATATTAATCAAGAATCTTATATACCTGATTTACATTTGTATTTCATAAGGCAAAACCTTCCACTGCACTTATACATAGCTCAAAGATACATTACAGCTACCGTGTTTGCCGGCGTAAAGGCCGCACCCCCAACTTTGACATTTCGTAGAGAGAAAAAAAAAAAAAAAAAAACACGGACCAAAGAAAATAATCATAATTTTCTCGTAGAAATCTATTTTTCCTACAAACTTATACCAAAATTATCAATCATTTTATAAATTTACAGGAAGTTTACCTAAAAAATGATCGTAATTTAGCAAATCTTCATCGATTTTTAGGCAGATTAGCACATTCATTGGACACTAGAGGGCGCTTCGCATGCATACAGAAACATGAATGGCCTGCCATAACCAAGCTGTGGCCATAATGTTATCCGGTCTTACCCCTATCGTACCGCCAAATGGAGAAAATAAACAAGCTTTTGTATTGTTATTAGAGATCTACCGAGGTTAGTTTGTCGCTTAAATTAATTAGATAGTCTCAATTATAATTCAGAATTATCTTACTGAAAAGTTAAGAACACCGACGATTGCGTGCTGTGAATCTCCGAAGCTGCGTTGGATTTGTTGCAACTCCCAGCCCGGTAGCTCCCTACCACAGAGTGTGTGAGCGAGGTATGATTTTGGTTACCGGGCCATGCGCTGTCTAAGCCAAGGACATTTTTACAAGTATGATTTTTAGTACGAGTTTCTGGTCAGTTTTCTTCTTATTTCTTTGGTTGCACAACGATTAAAAAGATAACTTCTTCAAATTTGCTGCTGACGTGGTTCAGACGAGATCTTGTCCGATGCGTTTTCAAGTCAATTTTGTTAATATATTTTTTTGTATGAAGTTGCCTACAAATAATGGACGTGCTGTTTTGACTTGCGATTTTTACTGTTTCGGCGTATACGCCGCACCCCAACTTTTTGATATTTTCTCTTCCAAAAATACTGCAGCCTTTACGCCGGCAAATACGGTATGTAGAGATGTACAGTTATTCAGTTAAAAACTAAATTATTCATACACCTTGTAAATTTGATGTTTTTTTTGTTTTTTCGTAACTCAAGAATCAAAGGTGGACTGGTTGAATTAAGGCCTTTTTAGAATAATTCTAGATACGGACAATTCAATTTTTCACATACTTCAAAAATTACAAAACTTGGTAGAGTATGAATAATTTAGTTGTGAACTGTACATCACCACTTCACTGTTAAAAGGACATTGCAGCCATTGGTAATACATTGTGGTTGAGTTATTTTGGTAATAAGGTGAAAATATAAAGATGTTGAGGGTTCAGTCAACTTCAGTGACACAAAGACGTAAACTCCATATTTGCCAAAATGAGTATTTGATATCAAAATGTTCAGAAAAATGTGGCCTTTCCAGGAAACAAAAAGACTTACATGTAACTCCACCTAACACCCCATTGAAGTCAATGGCTAGTGAAACATAGACTTGACTCCTTAAGGCCCAAGTGCTCAGCGACACATAAACCACTTTTTCTCATAATGGCCAAAATGGAGTTACGTCTTTGTGTCAGTGACCCCTCAATAAAGCGCACTAGTGACTTACTTGAGACTGGTTTACCGGCTTCCCACTTTGTGGATTTAGCTGCAGAGTCCTCAATCTTGAGAGCCTGTTCCCTCAGCTCTGGTCGCAATGCTCTCCTAACGAGCCTG
The DNA here is from genome assembly GCA_035222895.1 of Strongylocentrotus droebachiensis. NCBI lineage: Eukaryota > Metazoa > Echinodermata > Echinoidea > Camarodonta > Strongylocentrotidae > Strongylocentrotus > Strongylocentrotus droebachiensis. The sequence goes on along the minus strand of JAVYIG010002893.1, from coordinate 214,105 downwards.
GCGGCGATTGCAGAGTACTGGATGTACCTGGAACAAAGCAATATAAAGAATTTATAGGTTTTGACTCTGATGTGTGTGTCTAGAATATGCATCTTGATTCTCAATCATCATGAATAGGCCTGAGTCGAAACGGGTCCCCGCCCGGGCCCCGACCGTTGAGCTGAAACCCGGTTTTTGGTTTTCGGGTTTCGGGTTTTTCAAAATTAAATTTCACACTGATATTTTGAAATATAGAACTAAAAATATAGAATTCACAAACTTATATTTCAATATAATCAAATAAATATGCTTTAGAAATAAATGGATATTGTTTCAGTTGACGGTAGGTGTTTTTATCGCTCTAAAATTGAGGCTGCAAGAAAGGAATCACGCTTCGTGGTACCGATCGAGTGCGTTCAGAAATGGAAGTGGAAATAGATCTATGACCCACTGAAGACAGAGCAAGAAAATGTTGATCAGACTATTGCAATTAAATCGTAATACTAAAGGCATTAATTTAATTGTCAAAATATATCCACAACATAATGGTTTACCCTTGATAGTTTGATGAAGGAAAATAAATTAAAGCTCTTGAAATAACATCGAAGTGCCTTTCGTTCGTTCTAAAAATGTGTGTATAACGGCAAGCAGAAGTTACGAGTCAAGCTTGATATGCATGTTTACATCCAATGCATGGCAGACAAAGTAGGCTTAGCAAACAGTCTTCAAAAAAGAGTTTGTTACAAAAGTGTCCTTATAAGAGTTAGAAGGTCTCGATGTAAAAAGGTTAAAGAAAATTAAAAAATTAATGAGAAAAGTTATGACTTCAATGATATGATATATAATGATGACAACTGATCAAATAATACATGTCATCGTGGCTACATTACTTGCCACGTGTTTTGCAAATTGTTATCAGTCATCGATGGTTTACCTGTTTTCACATAGAATCAAATTTCCTCACACATTTACCTACCGTAAGTTATAGAAAGGTATTCTTGAAAGGGAATGGGATATCTTCTTAAAAATAAATTTCTGCATAAAATCTCATCCAAAAAATAATGATAGTCTGCATTTTCATGGACGATTCTTATTTCCGATTTGCGCATTGGCGATGCGAAAAAACTACATATTGGCGACGATGCTCTATAGAGTAAAGGACCCGGTTTTCGGCCACTTAAAGGTAGGCGTTACTACTGCAGCTAGAAGGGATTAGACCACACAGCGAGCCGTCGAGGTCACTGTGACAGGTGGCTATCTCATTAACTCAGCTCTCATTTAACATAAGAAAAAGAGGATCATGGGGGACCAACAGGCACCGATTTGGGAAGTTTTCTATATAGAGGGAGCAAGTAGCTACAAGTAGGACAGTGTGCCTTTAAGACAAAATCATATTTTTTGGACTCTTTACTTCCTATTTATTATCATTTCTTGTTCAAATCATGAAGTAAATATTATTATTATTTAAACAAAAAAAAGAATCCCAGAAAAAAATCACGAATTACCATGACAATATTCATTTCAATTTTCACTGTTTTGGAGCCGGTTATCGGCATAGCGAACCAGTTTTCGGACGCATGTACAAAGTCAATAGGAAGCGCTCGCGCGCCGTGCGTTTCCGCGCTGATGTATAGCTCAAGCGGGCGGAGCAGGTATCCCACGCCGGAGCTCCCGGGTGCTCGCCTGGCCGAAGACAGGCACAGCGGTGATCGGAAGTTGGAATCTGAATTAGACAGACATATTGTGTGTGCGTGGCGGGGTCCGGTTGCCTTGATTTAATACATGCGATGAGATACTTTTGAGCTTGCGACCAACACAAAATCGGGCTCTAAATCTGAAAAATACTTGAAATAAAGCTCATTTTATGGTACCCATATTTCTTACATACACGCGTAAGAAACTTGATTTTTCAGATTTGGGTAGCGGGACCGCCGATTACATCGCTAAAATGTGATATTTTAGGATATATTTTCCATTGCAAATGTGGTTCTTCAGTGACACTGGCATGGTATGGTATGTGTGGGATTGTGTTGTGCTATTATGCCATGTATTTTAATGTGATTTTACCATGCATCCAACCAATCGGCCGAAAACTGGAGCTGTCCGATTACCGGCTCCTTTACTCTAGTACGTGTATGATGCATGTCTCACTTACGGTATGCAGCACAGAGACTTTCACGTTTTGAACGATAAATCCTTGAGAAAACGGGAAACTCTTAAAAGTTGACAGTGAACTGGGGATATTTTATTACACGGAATCAGCTTTTCGCATTGCCAGCATGAGGATCAGTTTGGCTAGTGATTTTACACCCGCAGAGCGCCGAAGAAAAAAGACATTTTTAGGACGCGATTTGTCCGTGCGCATTTACGAAGATATCCTCGTTTATTATGCGGACGATCCTCATACGGCTTGCTTATTCTTGGAAAAACTGAGTCACAGGTAAATATTGAACAGGCAACTTGCACACTGTTAGTGAAACGGTGAGAGACAAACTTGAGTTCATCCTCACACACGCGCACGCTGACTGTGCTGAACTGGGCTGAGCTCTGAGCTGGGAGAGAGAGAAACACACACACACACACCACTCACTTCTGAAAAGACTGAAGTTTTCTTGATTGGCAATGGCATCATAAAGACATTATTTTTATGGCAACATACAGTAATTGGTTATATTTTCATGTCACAATAATTAAATAACTTACGTCATTCCAACTTGTCTCCATGGGGCCACCATTTTGAGAGTTCTTTTGGTTTAAAACGAAGATTTTGAAGGGAATTAGAAACTCTCACCGGCTTATTTCTCATACAGCAGCACCCTTGTTCAGCCTCGTTCATTTTTTCGGTAGATTAGCATGATGAAAATAATACAATAAATATACTGTTTCATTTATTGGTAACATGATTATAAATATGAATGTTTATGAATAAATGTATAATTTATTGACACTAAATAGTAATAAAAACTATTTTAGTTCTCGTATAATAATACAAAAAGCACCTATTTTGAGATTGGTAATTGACAATTTATTACATGATGGAGCACATAGTAGTTGGCAAACTTCAATCCGTCTATGTGAGCTATGGATTAATTCGTCCGTAGTACAACTCGGTCTACAATATAAATAACTTGACATATCTTAAAAATAACTCGATCCAATTCAAGTTGTGTTGCAGTCAAAATATGGCTAATTCCCGCTAGTTCCTATATTTTATACATAACATTTCTGATCTGGTCTGTGATTCTAAATTGACCTAATGAACCTCACTTATCCAATAATAATCTAACCAAATAATCATGGCGGGGGCCAATCGCAGTTGGAGATATCTAGGCCTACATGTATTTTCAAAAATGTTAAAAAAGGGTATCTCGAGCGATCGAGGAGCTGGGATACTTCCAAATTAGGTTAAAAAAATGATGTATATCACCACTTTGACACTGCATAATAAGGCCAAAAAAAAAAGAAATTGGTTGTCCTCGACCCCCCGCTACTCATTTTCGGGCTGCTCGTAATTTTGTTTTGTTTTTTTTGTTTGTTTGTTTTTTTTTGGGGGGGGGGGGAGCAATAAATGCCAAACATACCATTTTATGCATTTGCAAGGATCAAAATGCGTCCCGTTGCCAGTTTAGTCTTTTCAGTACACAATTAGGTATTTATTAAACTTGCCATTTCTGTGCATGTCAAATGCCGTTCATTCAAATCAGGTTCTGAGCATAGTCTTAAACTCATTTTAAAGCCCATCTGTACTAGTTTACAGGAGGTATTAGTGCACCCTGCAAGGTCACTGGACAGGTCATTGTTATCTCATCAAATCAGCTCTCAGTTAACATAGATAAAGACGATCATGGGGGACCAATGGTCACCGATTAGGCAATGTTTTCTACATAGAGGGCGTAATGAGCTGTAAGTAGTACAATGGAGATTTAAAAGGTACTGTATTTCAAAGCCAAAAATACTTTCTGTAATGTTTTTGATATTCATTGTACATTAAACTAGTCTTTTACAATATTAAAGTGTTTTATAGACTTTGTTTGTTTAAATGCTTGACATCCCAATGATTTTTTTTTTATAGAAAACAAATTATGTTAACAAAAATTTAAACAATGGGGGAAAAAAGAAAAAAAGAAAGACACACAAAATGAATTTTAAAAAATATATATTTAATTACAAATCCGCACCACCCACCCGCCCCTACTCCAGAAAAGCAATCGAGGACAACCAAATGATTTTTTTCTGGCCTTATATAAAATTGGGCTTTATAGTATGATTAATAAAGATTCATTTTGCAAAATTAGTTAATTTTGTAAGGCCTACCATCACCTACAATAGGTTATTTTTTAAATAATTATAAAAATGACCTTCACTTCAAATTTCATTTATGTTAACCAGTGGGTCGAGAGAGTTTGAAGCAGTGAGGAGGCCATGATTGTGAGGGGCCGAGTTGATAAGGTAGCCTATCTAATACGACTGAAGTTGTCGCATAATTGTAGCGAAGATTTGAAGGAGCGTACTAATTATGATAACATTCGTGTTAGCCGGTGAGTCCTTACTATTTTATTGCTGAGATCTGTTTTCACTAAAGGTTATTTGTTTGATAAGTAAATCTGTTCGATCTTATTGTTAACAAGAGTATGCTTATTATCCATGCCCACTTCAGACTTGTTTTTGCTTTAGCATGTTATAAAACGACGGAATTGTCGATGTCGCGATGTCGTCGCTGTGTCATGTCAGTGTGTGTGTGGGTATGTGTGTCTGCTTCGACTTCGAGTCTCTTGTAATACTAAGTGTTTGGCCAAAAGGCATGCTCTATCATAAATCATAATAAATGTATGTGGATCCGCATGTCGATTCCCCCAAGGACCCTAGGCACATGGATGGACATGTGTCTTAGGTCTAGTGGGATTGGCCCCCCTTGGCCCATGGTTAAAGCAAACTACCCGTAGAAGTCTAAGTCATGAAGTGTAACTCCAGCTCTAGATCTAGACCGAAAGCTTCAGTCCCTATAATCGTCGGTTGTTCCACTGAGACTACGTCTGGCTCCACTAGACCTCGGTTATAGGGACTGAATGACTGCCTATGCCATCGTATGTTGAAGATATCACGGCTAGATTTTAGCCGTTAGGCCCCTCCCACAAACATGACAAACTTGCCACGGCCGTATTGTTATGCCCCCAAAATCCCCCAAAATGTCATTTTACCTTGTGCATGTCCAATTTTAAATTAGGCCTAGGCTATAATACATCGGTTCCACTTACTAACGTGGTTGAAATAATCCGTTTAATGGTCCCTTTTAAGGAAATTATGGGTCAAAATCGACATCCATGTTGAAAATCTTGCAAGCCGTGTTAAACTCTCGCTGCCGTCAATCTCATTCCTTCTAGTCTACGCCGAAGGCAAAATGATTATGAAGGAAAAACTGTGCGCCATCTACACGTTCGTAATGGCGTTATCACAGTTTTTCCTTCATAATCATTTTGCCTTCGGCGTAGACTAGAAGGAATGAGATTGACGGCAGCGAGAGTTTAACACGGCTTGCAAGATTTTCAACATGGATGTCGATTTTGACCCATAATTTCCTTAAAAGGGACCATTAAACGGATTATTTCAACCACGTTAGTAAGTGGAACCGATGTATTATAGCCTAGGCCTAATTTAAAATTGGACATGCACAAGGTAAAATGACATTTTGGGGGATTTTGGGGGCATAACAATACGGCCGTGGCAAGTTTGTCATGTTTGTGGGAGGGGCCTAACGGCTAAAATCTAGCCGTGATATCTTCAACATACGATGGCATAGGCAGTCATTCAGTCCCTATAACCGAGGTCTAGTGGAGCCAGACGTAGTCTCAGTGGAACAACCGACGATTATAGGGACTGAAGCTTTCGGTCTACTCCAGCTCCAGCTCGCGCTCCAGGGCCGGTAGACCGAATTTTCCGTCTCTTTCGTTCGTAAGCCTCTTATTGGGGTAGGGTCGGCTAGAGAACCGGGAGCCGTTTTCCAGGACCAGGAGCCGTTTCCAAAATTGATGAAAATATGTACCGTATTCTTTTTAATTATTTGTTAATCGTTACCTTTTATTTATACATACGGCATGTACGGTAGATCTAGACTAGTTTAATTTCTAGTTTAAATTTTGAGCACTCTAATATTAAATCACTCATACCTTGGACAAATCTGTCATTTGTAGTTGTTCTAGTACATGTTTAATACTATCTTTATTCCGTTAAATGTCAAAAAATTGAAAAATGTTAGGAAGGGCCAAGGGGGGAATTAAATTATTTCTATAAAAAAATATTTAAGAAAAACCATCTAGTCTATAATGACAATGCAGAGCTGCCAACCTGTCACTTTCAAAAAACTTATTATTCAGCTTGAAAGAGCATATTTTAGGTGAAAAAAAAGATTTTGCCTGTTTTACGTTTTTATTATTTTCCCTATAAAATGCTATTGCATTTATGTTTCTTTGAATAAAAACACATTCAATCAGGGAATAATTTCCAGCCAAAAATTTGCATAGCAAATCTGCTACACAAAATAATTTTTGCATAGCAGTTGGATGAACTTGTATAGCAATTTTTTTTTCATGTTATAAATTACAGTGCAAAAACAATGACGTCACAACATCTGGTCATGAATGCATACTTACTACATTTTATCATATGTAGCGATCTCAGTCTCGCTTGATGTGCTACACACATCTTGCACCTAATGCAGTTTAATCTCCCAGCACTTTCTTCATACTCGATCCATTCCCTTTTCTGGTCTAAATCCTTAATCCAACCTTCCACAGTAACTACACGAATTGACACCATGTTTTGAAAATGACAAAAATTTCGGTCCAACAATAAATCCAGAGACGAGTCGAGTCTTAAATCCAAATAAATCCAGTAACTTTGAATCGTATCGAGGGTAAACAACAACACGTAGTATTAGCTCGCACATGAGCGCGATTGAGCCTGCCCTGGATATATAATTAGTTCACCACGTGCGTGCATTGTTGTCTGCTTCGCAACAACACTCACGGCTAAAAGGTGACCGTAGACACTCATCGCCGATAGTGCGCTATGTAGGTGTGTGTAGCTTTACGGTTAAAAAGTGACTGTAGTACGCTTAGCGCTCAGTGCTGGCCAGCCTGGCCTAGCCAAGCCTGCCTGGGATATATGGATCGGATATCGGAGCGTCGAGGGTGTATGTAGTTTGTGGATTGGCGGTCTGTGTATATGAATGTACATTTCGCTTGCATCGCAGCAATTGCGATTCATGAGAAAAGATGCGTCGCAAATGGCTGAAAATACATCGCGAATTGCGATGCGATACCGGGAAATTTATTCCCTGTTCAATCGTTGAGAACGGCCGACCTGTCACTTAAAAAAACTTTTAAATAAAAATAAAAGATTAAAAAAATAATAATAATAATTAGAAAATTTAAAAAAAAAGATTTGTAAATATATTTACCTATTTTATCAGAAAAGTCCATTATTTAAAACATCACAGAATTGTAGTCAATGAGTACAAGGGCCGCTGAATCTAGGCAAGTCTGGAGTTGCAATCAACTTTGTACATAAAGTCAATGCATCAGCAGATCTGGTGTTTTGTTTTTTATTTGCCTTTTTGAAGATACCATTACATTCGAAGGGCATGCGATAGGCAAAAAAACTGGCAACAAAATCGCTGATTTCTTGATTTTTAGCGCTATTTTGATGAAACTGTTTCTTAAAACTGGGCTAAACCCCCGTAAGCTTTGGCAATATGGCTCCGATTCCGCATTTTTGACAGCAAAATTTGGCTTTTGGGATGGATTTTTGGAAGTTACATCGAGACTTTCTTGTACTGACACTGTGTGTGTACTGCAGTACAGCACTGACGTCATTTGTGTGTGTATGCATGGCCTGGGTTGGGGAAATGCGCTCGTCTTTGAGTGGTGTACATCCCCTGTATTGTGTGCTCCGTTCTCCGCTAGGAGTAGGAGATAGCGGCCGCTCGTATTCGTGCTGCAATTGTTTCTGGTCGATTTTAATTAGGATTCTCATTACCGGTATATAATGATTTGTTAGGGTTCATTCAGTCCAAGTTTAACTTGTATCAAGTAAGTTTTTGTCACATTTGTGAACATTTAGTGCTAGACATGTGGAAGTTTATGAAACAAAAAATGTTAATTCTCCCAGACCGGGCGCCAGAAATAAAAAATGACCGGCGCCCGGTACTCATTTTCCCCGTCTTACCGGGCGCCAAAAGTCAGGGACCGTTGGGTAAAAATCGCCCGGCGCCCGGTTAATTAAAGGCTTGCTTGCAAAACTTATCCCCGAATTACTCCTTTCACAGGATGCATATCTGCTGCATTTTATATTGTAAATTAGGTAAAGGCTTAACTACTTCGGTTCCACTTACCAACTTGACTGAAATAATCTGTTTAATGGTCCATTTTTAGGAAATTATGGGTCAAAATCGACATCCATGATAAAAATCTTGCAGCGGGAGTTTAAACTCTCGCTGCGCATGGATGTCGATTTTGACCCATAATTTCCTAAAAAATGGACCATTAAACAGATTATTTCAGTCAAGTTGGTAAGTGGAACCGAAGTAGTTAAGCCTTTACCTAATTTACAATATAAAATGCAGCAGATATGCATCCTGTGAAAGGAGTGAGTAATTCGGGGATAAGTTTTGCAAGTTTGGTGTACTGATTTGCCCACATAACCTACACATTTGGCGGTATAGTCCGTTTCCGTCTCTAAAGAGAGAGCCGACCCTACCCCAATAAGAGGCTTACGAACGAAAGAGACGGAAAATTCGGTCTACAGGGCCGGGAGCTCCGAGTCTGACGCCCATGCCGAAGGCATTGGAGCTCCAGACCACTACCAGAACATGATTTTTAAAACTATTCAAACAGCGCGTTAGGTCACATTTTTTTCGTCATGATTGCTATTTTATTGGACCAGATAGCAATGCAAACAAATTGCGCCTTCGAATATAAAGATGAGACTTGGGCTACATAAGAAGAATAAAAAGGAAAATGTAAGGGATGATATAGATTCTAGGTCTAGATCTAGTCTAGATCTAGACTTCTAGTTTATTATAATATAGATTCTAGGTCTAGTAAAATAAGAGGAAAGAAGGAGAAAAATAAAGAAAAACCAATTATTTTTTAATTATAGATCTATAAGAAATAATAAAGGACAGTTTTAATTAAAGAAATATGGAAAGTGAGAAACAAATGAAAAGGTGAAAGGATATAACCCAATAAAGAATAAGAAGAAATAAAAAGAGAAGATATTATAGAAGACAAATACGTGTATGGAGAGAGAAGGATACAAAAAAAAATGTTGACAGTTACAAAGAGAAGATGAAAGGAGAAAGCCAAACAAGAGTGAGGGTAGATTATATGTAGAAAGAAAGATGATTGAGAAAGAGATTAAACTATGAAAGAAGGAAAATAAAGAAATACATGAATGAGAAATACAAAGAAAAGAAAGGATATAGAAAAGAAGGTCATAGAATGAGAGTGATGAAACAAAGAATTAGGGAAGATGAAAAAGGAAGAAGAAAAAAACAATGAAATACATAGTAAATGATAGGGGGGGAAATGAAAAAGAACAAATACACAAAAAGAATAAGTTAGAATGATTTTTTTTAAATATAGAAAAACAAATAAGAAAGCTAGAGAGAGAAGATGAAAGTAAAGAAAGACAAGAGAAGGGCAGAAAAAAGGTGATGGAAGGAGAATGAGAGGAAATCTCTGGGAAAGAAATAAAAAGAAGACAAACAAAGAATAACATAGCCTAAGCAAATATATAGGGAATAATAGAAGAGATGTAAGTGAAAATATATGGGGGAAAGGAAAGAAAGAGGTAAAAGAAGGATGAAACAAATAATGACATTAGGTAAAGAGTAGCTGATAGAAGGGTGAAACAGAAAAAATGTAAGGAAAGAGATATGGAGAAGAATCAGGAGATGATAGAAGGATATATAAATACATAGGGACAAGATGAAAGAAAAGCTGAAATAGGAAAATGGTTAATTGTAATGGATAACAAGGAAAGAGAGAAATAAAAGAAAAAGAAAGGAAAAAATGACAGAAAGAAAAGATGATTGAAGGATAGAAACACAAAGAATAATAAGCAAATGCATACCCATGTTGGAAAAGTACCCCCTCCCCCTCCAAATAAGAAGATTTGGCATTTTGCAGTATAAGAACTTCACATACTGTATGTAACAACTTCCTGAGTAAATTATTTCTATTAAGTCACATAGTAGCTGAGAGCAAAACAAATTTAGATTTCAAAGTTTGGAATGATCCCCCTCTCCTCTGTGCTCATATTCTCCTCTTTTTTTAAACTCATCTTATATTTATAATAGTTTGTTTTTATCTGAGGGTGTCCATGTAAAATACTGTGTGATTGATATAAACATAGTTTGATGTAATTTGGATACAATACTGCACAAGTTACATTGGTGGGTAAATACCCAAGATAAGATAATGCAATCAGAATGTGTCCAACTGAGTGTGAGCTGGGGATCTGTATGTACTGTATAGTCTGCTTTTTTTTTGGTGCATCTGGAAAATGGAAAAGGATTACATGTATCACTGATTTAAGTTATCTTTTCAACACTTTCCACCACTTGTATTTCTTTTTAATTTTTTTAGTATATGCCATTAGTTAAAGTTTTCTGAAACCGAAACGGTTGAAATATTTCTCATTTCTTCAATAGTATCTTATTACACACAGCTCTTTGAATATGCACAGGACCTTTGTTGCATGCAGATGCCATCTATTTACATGTATAAAAACCACCAGGTGTTTTTTTTTCTTAGCGGCGGTTTAGCGCGTCATATCTGAAAGAGACTTGAGCAATCGATCAGAATGGAATACAATTTAGAAGTGATCAACTAATAGGAGGCTTTAGGGGCCTTCTCGACCCTCAGTGATTACCTTTACAGTGAAACCTGTGTATTATAAAGACCGCTCAAGGGAGACAAGAAAGCTTTATAAGCAGGTGGTCTCATGTAAAAGTTCCTCTAGTATATGTTTCAATGGGAAACGCTTTGCAAGGGGAAAATAAATTGTGATCTTAGTACTACAGGTAGTCCTTCTATATAGGCAGTCACTAAAGCAGGTTTGACTGTATTATCAATACTTCTCCTTTGTTTCAGCAGATATATGTTGCTTCCTGACTACTAAGTGGTTATGGTGATCAAAGTTGGTGAGCCAGCCTTGGGTCGCTTAAGATGAGCACAGCAACCTCCAACAAGGAGCCCAAGGTGAACACCTTCATCAGCTCCGCAGCAGTCATCAAGTTCTCCGGTGGCTCCGTCGGCACAGAGCAATGGACGGAATCCGAGGACGAGGAGGACACGCCCCATTCGAGGACGTCCGACTCCCAGAAACCCCCCTTACGCAGCAAGGAAGATAATGGCGCCCGAACAGTAGGCACCATGAACACGATGGAGAATGACTACAAGGAAAGGACTAAAGAGGGCGGTGTTCATAGAGACGTTATTGCAAACGGGAATGTGAATCATAAAAGTTCAGGCAACTCGATCCAGGCACGGGTATCACATTCTCAAAGGAACACAGATAGAATTCTAACTCAAGGAGATAGTGATTCAAACTTGCCATTTCGGTTGCAGCAGGGAAATACGGCTGATTTAATACAAAGTGGTGCTTCCAAGAAGACAATGGAAGAAAGTCTGCTACCTGAATCTCCCTTTCCTGAAGTGGACGGTTTTGAAGTGGTTCCCAGGAGAAAAGGGACCTATGAAAAATCTCACAATCCATTTTCAGATGTGCCTTGTGATGATGAAGATAAACACATTCAGAATGATCACCATAATGTTGGTAAGAAGCATTAGTTTTATCTCTCTCTCTCTTTCTCTCTTTTTCTTAATTGAGAACATTTTGTTTTATAAGATGATGACGTGGATCCTAATCAAATGATTGGTTGAGAGCGTACACGTGACCAGACATTTATTTTTGATAATGACCGGTCATTAGTAAAATCATGTTATAAAACATTATTTTATAAAACAAATAAGACATAATCTCATATAACAAATAATACACAGCAGTGAGGGCATCAGTAGGAATTACCCAGACAAGGTACCTTTAAAACAGTCCAACACGCACGAGGCGATAGCAGAGGGTGTTTGGACTGTTTTGAAGGTACAGAGTGTGGGTAATTCTTACTAATGCCCTCACTGCTGTGTATTATTTGTATATTATTAAGTGGAAAACTGTTTAAAAATTTTCTGACTGCTTATTCGGATTTGAAAAAATCTGACTAGCTCTTATAACACACAAGTATACACATATTCTTAATTTCATATTCATTGATAATCATAATCGTTATTAATAATTTCCTTTCCTTTACCCCTTAGGTTCAAGAAATCATAGCTTTGATGAGAAGCACGACCATTCCTACTCCTTTGAGTCAGACTTGGATATCAGCTTGCCTTCAGAAGACCAGGATCTTGCTGAAATCACCAATGAAGACCTCGGAGTGGGACTCACAGAAAATCACTTTTCTCAGCCAGAGGTATTTTTATTTTCACTTGTTCCTTGTCATTATAATAATGGTACACTGTATTCAAAATATGAGTTTCAAATATTATGTAACTATAAAGAGACATTGCAGTTCTTTTAAACATACTCTAAGGAAACAGTAGAATGACTTCTTGAGTACACTAGTTAAAGCACATATAGATTATCCTTTAACTTTTTCATACTCTTTTAAAGCGGTCCTTACATGTTTAGTGCATAAGTGCATTGCGGAGCAGATTGTGAAACACTTTGCAACTGCAAGTACAAGGCACTATATGTAGTGCTCTGTGGAGTGGATTGGATTGGATTGGATTGGACACTTAGTCACATATTGCATACTTTCATGTATATTGAGTGACATCACATGTTGATAATCATGCATTAATCACACTCTAATCTATGAGGAAATCTCAGAGCTCAGATTATGCATCACGTAGGATTTAATCTATGGATATCACATAGATGATACTGTCAGTGATTACATATATTTCTTTTAGATCCAATTTGTACAGTACTTACATTTGTAAAGCATACAGAGATATATACCGGTACATTGATAATCCTTTTGATGAAAGTTAGCCAGCATTTCTTGTGGGGAGGGGTATCTTATTATTGTGTATAACTGACAATTTTCTTCGTAAATGGGTATAGAGGTAAGTGCGCTTCCTATATACTATGTGTGCGCACTAAATTGAGCCTTCTTAAACTTGAGATCTATTTTTTCAGCCATTCTGTAAAAAACAATCTTGAATGAATTCTTTTTACATCAAATAACAAGAATCTAAGAGTTTTGATGTATGAAACCAATTATGCATGTTATCATGCATGTTATGCATGTTATCATTTGTTCATTACCATCCATCCGCCCTCATTAATGCTGTGTGTATCAAGATAGATAGATACACACAGCCTCAACTCGAGTGCGGATAGATTGTATAATGAACTCATGCACATGCCTCATTTGTACAGTGCGTTCCAGAAAACAAAACTGAGAATTATTGATGTTTTATCATAACTTAATCACATTTATAATGAATAAATGACACATATTTGTAAAGCTTAGATCCTCTTCAATTTGATGCAACTCATATGATGCATATTTCACGCATGAGTGATTAAAATCAATTTGAAGAAAGGGTACCAAAGAGTCATTTGGCGGACGGTATCTGAATTTCAAAGAGAAAAAAAAAATTGGTTGACCTGCCATTTTGAGTTTGAACCACAGTACTGAACATATTTTACCCATTTCCAACTTTCCACACATATGTATATTAAAATTGGTTGAAAGTTTAGTGAGAAGCAAATCAATGAAGCATTCGGTCGACCGCCTTACTAAAATAAAATCTAAAAATATTGCAACAATGATTGGAGTGGGGGTGGGGTCAAGAGCTGGAAACCATTCATGTTTAATATTCAACACTTGTGTGACACATGATCTCTTCGGAGTAAAACTGTGTTGCTTATGAGAAAGTACTCCATGAGTTTCAAGAAACAGATAAAGTTCAAGTGGAAAGGAAAGAAAAGAAATAGTTATATATCCACATTAAGAAAATTTTGCTTTCTGTCCTGCAATTATTGGTACAGTGTACATGTTTAATTACTTTCAGTCACTCATCAAGACCAGAATTATACTGCTTATACTCTACACACACTTTGTATACAAAAAGCATTACCCGGTATAGCAATAGCTATAGTGTGTGTGTGTGGTGAAACTATGAAAGGCGAAAACTGTAGTCTTTGTTAATGACTTCTAATGGAAAAGCAAGCTCATGTTATGGGAATCAACTATAAACAACAAACATAAGACCTACATGTCAATGGATGTAGATTATTAAGCCTCACCACAGGAGAATGATCAATGAAACTTGTTGTCTAACTTCATACATTATTGAATGATCTGTAATATTCATTACCATGTATAAAATGAATTTGACACAAAACAGGGACAAACTGTCAACTTGCTATGCTGACATTTTGCTTTTACAGATTTTGAAAACAACATCCGATCTTATCCATAGTCCTCTTTTGGGGTGTAATGCTCAACTGAGTAAATATGGGCTGCTGCCAATGAATTTAGTTGCCAGATGTGATAAATTTTTGGCATTAGTATGTTTGAATACAAATCTTAAGCCAATTCATGACAGATAATGTCTATAAATAAATGAAATATTGCTCTCCGTCGACTGGTTATACATAATGTATACCAGGTATATATGTTGTGGGCTTTTAAAATCGAGAATGAATCACCATTGATTGATCAATCTTTACGACTTTCATGCTCTAGCATATCAAGTGTTCAGTGACACAAAGATGTAACTCCATATTTTGCCAAAATGAGTATTTGATATCAAAATGTTCAAATAAAAAAAGACTTAACTCCACCCAACACCCCATTGAAGTCAATGGCTAGTGAAACATAGACTTAACTCCTTAAGGTCCTAGTACTCCTAAACCACTTTTTCTCAAAATGGCCGGCCAAAATGGAGTTACGTCTTTGTGTCACTGACCCCTCAAATTGTTTCAGAGCAAATATCAAAGCACCCCAAGGAAAGATGGCATGAAAAATCGTAGAGAATTTTGTTTTTGAAGGTTTAAATTTGTGTCTTTGTTTCTTTTTGTGCAGGGTATTTTTGGTTTCTCCCGCGTCGAGGAGCTAGAGATGGCTATCGGGAACTGTAAGGAAGCAGTCAAGACATCTCTAGAAAACTCGGAGAACAGGCGCAAGATGGTCGCCAAACTTGTACAACTCAGACTTAAACTACTCCAGCTCCAAGTAATTGCCTTCTCACTTTCATTTGTCACAAACATTTGTTATGCTGTCCATATGGTGTGGCCAGCATGTAAAAGTTGTACTGTAATTGTGACCAGCAAGTTCTATCCAGGCGCGGATCTACGGGGGGGGTTTAGGGGGTTTAAACCCCCCCCTTGGGCGGCCGGAAAAAAAAAAAAAAAAAAAAAAAGGAAGAAAAAAGAAGAAAAAAAAGAAAAAAAGAAAGAAAAAAGAACGCACGCTGGAGAGAAACTCTTTCAAGTGCAAATATTGTGAGAAGATATTCGACTCATCTGGTAACTTAACCAAACACATGATAACTCTGGATATAACTGTGTATTAAACTGTTACTTGATTTAAAAAGACGTTATCATGCACTGCTTTTTATGGTCTCCATTGTGTTAATAGATGCCAGGAAAACATCACTTACGGGGTTCAAATAAACACCCCATAAAAAATTGGCTCACCGCTTCGCGGCTCGTGGACGATGCTCCGCATCGTCATTATTTTGGTCAAACCCCCCCCTTAGCAAAAAGCTAGATCCGCCCCTGCTATCCTGCTAAATTTGCAACCATGATACTGCAATGACAATTTTTTTTTGTTCCCCCCCCCCCTTTTTTTTATGATGATGGCTTTTTTTCCCCCAAAATGGGTTTTAGTTCTTTACGAACTTGTGTAATTCAAAGTGAATTCTTCATCATAATTTCTCCTGTATATCTGAAGATCATGTCACACTTTCACTTTTGTTAACATCAAATTAAAAAAAACTTTGGAATGTTTCTCGTGTCACGACATCTATGTTTTTTTAGGGGGGGGTATAAATTATATGTAGAATGTGAGCGAAAGTAAATTTCCATTGGACGATCAGATTGAATATTGAGGAAGTTTCACTTTACCATTAGAACGGGCTTCCATGACCAATGAAGTAGTTTATCTTACAATGCTTGACCATTTCATCATTTTAAACCAGGAAGGGGATGAAGAAGAGGAGAAGGAGGAGGTCAAGGTTGTTCTCGGTCATCGGTTTCATCGGATGAAAGGAAACAGTCGCAATGACCACTGCGAGGTCTGTCTCTCGGTCATCTGGACTCTCCTTCAGACGTGGTTCAAGTGTAGTGGTGAGTCTTGACCTTCAATTCAATTCTTTATTCAACCAGTATAAAACAATTTGCAATGACAATATACAATATAAAGGTTCGGACCCCTTAAAAGCAGAAATCTGCTTGTAATCAGGGCTCTGTAGTGTAACAAACAATAACAAGATAATGAACATAAATTAACAATAACAATTAACAATTAACCTATCAGCAGGTCTTCTGAGTGTTACCTACAGGCCAGGGTTTCTGTCTTTTTTTGTTGTTGAAAGTTGACATTTCATTAGGTTTTGTATAGTTTGTAGTCATCAATACTGCTTTTCTGCAGTCAATTGTGTCACAATTGTTGATTCATTTGTGTGGTTTGATTAAATACTAGTTTTACCCAAATGTTTGTATTTTAACTCTGAATATTGTAAAAGCATCGGTGTGCATTTTAAAAATGGAATCATATTGATTTGATATATTTGAGAGGTAATTTTTTTATCTCTGTACAGTGTATACATGAAGACCATACAACTTGTCAATATGTGTTTAAAAGGGAAGTCCACCCTGATATTTACTTTGTTTTACTAGAAGCAGAAAAATGGGAGAAACAGGTCAGTGAAAGTTTGAGCAAAAACTGGTTAAAGATAAGAAAGAATTTTTGACGGTGTGATCAATCAAACATGAATTCAATTACAAAGAAAATGGAAGTTAATGAAGTTTTTTTGTACAGAGCAAATTGGAAAGAAGATAGCAAGATACATCACAGTGTTGCCAATTTGTATATTTTTCACTGATGAAAACATCAAAATTCATAATTTACATTTTTCATTCGGATATTTTTCAAACTTTCAGTAATTTGTTTCTATCATCTTCCTGCTTTTATTGAATTCAAGATAATATCAGGGTAGACTTCCCCTTTAAACTGATTTCCCTTGTTGCAACTAGATTTCGTAATCATGCATGTACACATTGGATGAATGCTCTCTTTCTCTTTCTCTTTCCTTTCAGAATGCAACTTTGGATGCCATGGCAAGTGCCTTAACCTAGTGAAACGAAAGTGTGTGAGTGCAAAGGTATGTCCGAATGTAATGCAAAGTAACACAAACTTGTCTTCCTTTCTTTGATCATTGAAATGTGTAGGAGTATGTGGCTAGAATAAATATTTTTAAGGAAATAACACAATGTAATTTGATACAAGTTCCTGCATTCTAAAATGTGATTAAATGATGTCACAGTGGACTCTGGGAGTATAAAGTGTGTGTGTGTAATTGGGTTTTTACAGACATGTATCAATCAGATATGATTATTTACGTCTGTGAACCGACCTTTAACTTCGCCATCCGAAAGACTGTGACTCAGTTTCGAACCTGCATCCTCGGCTGAATCAGTTTGTAACTTCCATTGATAGCTGGATTACAGGCGCACACCACAATGCCCCGCATGTATACCTTGGTAGGTTTGGATCAGTCTGTTATGTGCATTTATTTTTTCTTTTCTTGTCAGCTAAGTGTGTGAACAAGCAGCTTTTGATAGGACTTTGATGTTATGGCAGTACCGTAATTAACGGTGTATAAACCGCACCTTTTTGCCGCCGAAAAAAATTCAAAGTCGGGGGGTGCGGTTTATACACAGTTCAATTTTCAAAGTTTCGATTTATGGCGCTATGCCTGGCAATGTCTCCCAGCTCAGTAATCGGTGTGTTGACTCACCACTCGGAAACTAAAACAACACTCAAATTTGTCTGTCATCTTGGTTTGAAATTAATCTTTCTGATAGATCTCAATATGTAGTTTATAATAATAATTCCTCCAATTTTTCTTCTGTTACATGGTGTACCACAAGGTCCTATCCTAGGTCCTCTACGGTTTTTATGCCTCCGTTACGAAGTATCCGGAGGCATTATGTTTTCGGGTTGTCCGTCCGTCCGTACGTACGTACGTACGTACGTACGTCCGTCCGTCCGTACGTCCCGTTCTCGTGATCGCGTTATCTGAACAACCGATTGATGGATTCCTGCCAAACTTTGGTCATGTATGTATCTTGCAGAGCCGATGAACTGATTAGATTTTGGGGTCACGAGGTCAAAGGTCAAAGGTCACAGGGCTCATTATGTATGCAAAAACAGCTCGTGATCGCGTTATCTCAAGAACTGATTGATGGATTCCTGCCAAACATTGGTCATGTATGTTACTTGCAGAGCCGATGAACTGATTAGATTTTGGGGTCTTGGTCAGGGTCAAAGGTCATGCGGCTCATTATGTATGCAAAAAATAGCTTGTGATCGCATTATCATTAGAACAGATTGATGGATTCCTGCCAAACTTAGATCATGTATGTATCTTGCAGAGCCAATGAACTGATTAGATTTTGGGGTCACGAGGTCAAAGGTCAAATGTCATGGGCTCATTATGTATGCAAAAAAAGCTTGTGAACGCATTCTCATTAGAACTGACAGATGGATTACTATTTAACTCATGAAATCTTGCAGAGCCAATGAACTGAGTACATTTTAGGGTCATGAGGTCAAAGATCAAAGGGTCATATATGTATATGAGAAATTGCTTTTTGGTTTGTAAACTTGCTCTATGACGGAGGCATCATTTTCGACTGCGCGCAGTCGAAGTTCCATCTAGTTTTAATTTACATTAATGATCTTACACATTCAGCTGCCCCTCGCAGTTAAATGAAAGGCCTTCCCGTGTGGGTTTTTTAACAAGGACCCGTGTTAAAAAGGGCGAAAAAGGATGAAAAAGAGGGGTGCGGTTAATATACGAGGGCGGTTTATACACCGTTAATTATGGTATTTAGATTTTGTTCCAACAATTTTTTTTAGCACAAACTTTCAATAATTTTTACTGCAGATTACAATAATAGACCAACCTTATATAAGCTGAAATAATTCGTCATCAGGGATTTGGTTGTTATGGTATTCATATGTTGGGGATGTAAAATATGGCTGAAAGGTTCCAGAATATCCAAGTATGGTATTTACCAGTGCACATTGATAAATATATCTGAATATGGCAGAGGCAAAGGGGCTGCATCAAAGATTTCATGTAAATGATTGTACAAGTGTATAGCCTTATGATAGCTTTGATTAGACTAAATATTGAAGTAAATACGTTTTACCTAAATCCTTTTCAATAATGTTCTATTCTTAGTAATGTATGGGACACAAATACAAATTGAAGATACCTTGGACCTGCTTAAAATGTGAAAGAGATGCCATTTTCGTATGAGATGCTTGCTATACATTGAACATTGACTTAAAATTGATTTTCTTATTTTCCTCATCCCAGATTTCAAGGCCTTGCTTTGATCTCAATATTTGTCCAGAGAAAGGTCTGTCTGCTCAGAATTACAGATGTGCAGAATGTAGAGCCCCGCTTGCTTTCAGTAAGTTTCCATTCTTATCTTTCCTGTCAAAGAAAACTTTGCATCTTTTTCCATCTTTTAAGTTTCCTTTGGAGCTTTTGATGTGGTGAACCACCAAAAAAAATCTTTGTCAAAATATTAGGAGTTAAAGGCATCGTGTAACAATGTTAAATCTGAGATGCACGGCCCTACGTGTTATCAGTGTCTGTGATATGGTGTAATATTGAAGCCCTAAAAAAATTGCGCTTCTAAATGATCAAGAAGTGCCTCAAAAAAGTAAAAAATATTTGAGTGACTGGTTTTACCATACTCGTTTTCCCCAATAGACTGTAGTGTTATGAAAACCGTTTGGTAAACGGTTTTCAAAATTTGTAATTCCAATCATAAATATCTTGATAATCAGACAGGCTTGTAATCAGATCGGCTTGTAAAAGTCATGGGGTGGTATTCTCATAAGTTAAGCCGGGACTAAGTCCAGACTAAACAAGAATTTTAGTTCACACTTCTATGGAATGCTAGGTTTCATCTTCCTCCTTCAATATTCATGACAAAGGTAATCTACCAAAGACTTTGTTGAAATTCAGTTCATACTCGTATTAAAAAAAAAAAAAAAATTGACACTTTTCATTGAAGGATTAAAATAATCGGTACAGGGTAAATGAGTTGGCAACAGGCACTCCATAAAATTGCAGACTAATTTAGTATGTGCTAACTTAGTACGCACTACCGGAATACCACACATGGGGTTCCAGACTGACCTAAAGGTTTATAATTATGATTGCAGCATGAGCTAAATCAAGGATTTTGTTTCAGAATCTGAGACAAAGTTACCGGATCCCTTTAAAAGTAGTGTGCTCAGGTTTTATGTATCATATCGCACAGGTACATGAGTAATCACAGGGGTGTTGTTGTTGTTGATTTTGTGTGTGTTTTTTTGCAGGAGGGGGGGGGGGGGGGGGGGGGGTCTCCAGCATGGCAAAGTGTGTGATTACAGCAGTCTGTGTCACTGCACAATCAAACCTTGATACCAATATTATTTACTGACATTTCATGATCATGATGTTTTCTATTCTTTTCAGATGGAGTACCGACGGAACCTAGACTGTGTGATTACAGCGGCCTGTACTACTGCAGCATGTGCCACTGGAATGACCTGGAAGTAATACCAGCGAGGGTCATTCATAACTGGGACTTTGAACCAAGAAAGGTAAGTCAGTGGTTCCTGAGAATGGATTTGTTATAGTGATGGTGATGATGGTGATGATGGTAATAGTTGCAATGTTTCTTTTGTATGACACATGCACGCACCACAATTTCTCCATTCTCAATTTCCAACCTTGGTAAAATTCCTTATTTTAACCAAGTAAGCAACATTGTACATGTTCATACCAATCTCAGACCTTATTTCTCATCTAAAATTCAATCATAGCCCAAATCCTTACGTTATATCTCTGACTAAGTAAAGCCATTGCAAGTAGCAGATTAATGTTGGTTTACTTGCCTGATGCGTTGACTTATCTTAAAACAGCATGAAAGATCCCTCATTTTGAATCGTACATTCAGACCCTTTATATTTCATCCGAAAGAAATAACAAAAAAGAAAAGCCTTGGTAATCATTGGTTTCAATGCTTTTATTCTCTTATGTGTTCATTAGTAGCTCTCCTGGTCGTGTTGCATAAAACTTACCATTGATGGTAACTTCCACTGAAACCTTGATTTGATTGGCTATTGAGTGATGTTGCCTTGGTAGTTAATATTGATAGCAAAGTTACCATCAATGGTAAGTTTCATGGAACGAGGCCCTGTTTACATTGATGTTAATCGTTATTCTTCTAGGTGTGTCGCCAGTCTAAACAGCTCCTCAAACTAATGTGCAGTAAGGCAGTTCTCAGAATCCAGGACCTTAACCCTTTGCTCTTCAACTATGTAGAGGAACTCAGTCAGATCAAGGTAAGCTCTAATAATTACACTGAAACCAGGGGGGTGTTTCACAAAGATCCTAAGTAGAACTTATCTCTAAGTTGGACTTAACAATTATGGAAAGCCGTTAGCACCTATGAAAATAATTTGTAAAAGTTATTTTAAAAGGCATAACATGTTGATTCAAATCATTCATGATTTCTATCATCAAGGAGATTTCATGGTCTTGATGTGGAATTTATAAAAAGTCTAAAATATTCGAATTTTCACTATTGAATATATTTTATTTTAAGGCTACAATGGCTCTCCATAATTTTTAGTCCAACTTAGAGTTAAGTTCCACTTAGGATCTTGGTGAAACACCCCCTATTTATAAAAACTGCCCAAGGGAGACAGGAAAAGTGGTCTTTATATTAAAGCAGGTGGTCTTTATGTACAGGTTCCTTTGGTATAGGTTTCAATGAGAAAGCACTTTCAAGAGAAACAAAAAATGTAGTCTTTGTAGGCAGGTGGTCTTTCTATACAGGTGGTCATAAAAGGAGGTTTGACTGTACTTGTGCCACGCCATGATTGGTTTTAAGATGCCATGTTATCCATGGGAACAAGTGTTTGCTTTAGATCTGTTTTGTTTTGTGATACATTCAGTACTTTATGTTTTATATCATTTTCATATTCTTCTGAATATTAAGTGTTGAGGTTTGTGAATGGAATCATTGATGATTCTTGTAACTTACTTTTTATCAATATTTTAATGCTTGAAATACATGTCCTGCTCTTACTGCGCTAAGTCTATTTATCTCTGTTTTATTTTATGTTTTTAATAGTGGAAGTAACTTTGAAATGAATTGATTTGATTCAAACTTTCATCATTAACCCTTTTTTTAATTTTTTTTTATTTACATAATTAAAGGGAAGTTATAGAATTAGCTTACAACTCAATAGAAACTAATGAGCTCCCCAAATATGCAGTGGTTGCTTCTTGCATGCAACTGATACAGGTCTGAATGGTCAGTGCATATCTTGCATTTTACTGGTCAAAGAAAGTGACATATGCAGATAATGGATTAATATTGATCATTTAGATATTATTAGATATAGTTATTAGATACAACTGTATGTAAGAAAGTGACATGCAGATATGGATAACATTGATTATTAGATATATATAATTAGATTTATTGATTAGATACAATTGCAGAGAGTTATTTGAATAATATAGCACAATTAATCAATCAATTCAATGTTTTAATATGTACAGAAACTGAGAGGGGAGATCCTGACCATGAAGGTATACTTCCTTTCCTGCCGAAGAGCTATGGAGCAAAAACTACTCAAACAAGTGAGTGACTCAGGTTTCCCTTTGTGAAATACACTAACACAGTACAGTGTATGTGCATATTTACCTTGCGTATTCCTGCATATTTAACATTTATTTGTATTTCTTGATATCAAGAATTACCATTGCTTTACAACAGAAAATCTTTTTTTTATATCAAGAATTCATTTCTTTATATCAAGAAATAGGAATAAATGTTGAAACGGCTTGCCATAAATACGCAGCAATACACAAGCCAAATATGCAAAGGTGTGACAGAGGCATTAAGGTGACAAATGTGACCTTTCTCATTCTTTGTATTTCCGTGTGGAAGAATTTCAAAGTTACTATGTCACATGAGAAGGATTGCAAGTGACACGTAATTGTATTTCAAATACAACTAGTTTGGATCACAGTTTGATGCCTCCTGATTTCGCAATCCCGTGTAGCAATATCGGTCGTCAGTGCTTTGTGTTTTTTTCAACAATTTTCAGAACGATTTATTCAACATTTTTAAAATCCTGATAACTCCATTACCTCCTTTAAAATAAAATAATCATTCTTAATGTTCACTACATTATCAACCATGCATGATAACCTCCGGAAAGTGAAATTGCATGATCTGGGGGGTGTTTTACAAAGATCCAAAGTAGAACTTAACTCTAAGTTGTACTTAAAAATTATGGACAGACATTTGTAGCCTTAAAATTAAATACATTCAAAAGCAGAAATTCAAGTACCGTATTTGCCGGCGATAAGGCCGCACCCCCAACTTTGACATTTGGTAGAGGGAAAAAAAACGAAGGAAAAAAAAAAACGGACCTAACAAAATAATCGTAATTTTCTCGTAGAACACTATTTTTTCTACAAACTGATACCAAATTCATCAATATTCTTATAAATTTAGAGGAAGTTTACCTCAAAAAAGATTGTAATTTAGCAAATCTTTAGCAAATCCCCAGTAATCGACATCTCACCTTTGAAATGGATCGGTATAATTCACTCTTTACCCTTTGCTCTACAGCTCCAGGTCAGACCGCACTTTGTGGAGAACAGTGACTCATACTCTCTTCAAGATCTCATAGATACAGAAGAAGGCAATCTTCTCTCAGAGCTAGCTACTCTACATGGAGACTATGCAGTACACATACGAATCGATTGCCAGGTACCTTGCAAGCTCTCTTTCATGGGAATTGGACGTTATCAGGGATTATTTGTAATCTATCATCTAGGGCTGAGTTAAAACGGCTAAACAACGTTTAAATGACCATTAAAAGCAAGACCATTACAATTTTGCAAAATTTTTGATCAGAAATTGAAAAGTGTTAATGGATTAATAAAAATTATGTATGTGCACGGAATACACCAGGAGAATAGAAGAGGAGAGGCCTTGTAATCATAGATGATCAATTAGGAACTGTGAAAATTTGGTGGTTTGGTGGTTTGAAATGTTCGAAATGCTCAGATAAACTGTATCATTGTATATTGTGTGGAAAATAGTCACTTAATTTCACATTTATTTCTTCTCATTGAAATGCCATGCGAACCATCGGGCTATGCAGAATGTAGTACTCACTTTGAATGTTGTACTACTGAATACAGGTACATCATTTTGGCTTGAAAATGTGCTTTAAATAACGTATTTATTTTCTTCTTTTTGTCCTTCAGATATGTCAAGGCAAGGGTTTTATATGTGAGATATGCAATTCCAATGAGATTCTGTTCCCGTTTGACATGATAGCTACATTGTGTGCTAACTGCTCAGCCGTGTTTCACAGGTGAGAATGGTATAATAATATTAATAATAATAAGAGTATTTGTAATGCGTCAACTCCACATGACTAATGTGTTTGAGGCGCATGGAGAAGAAAAACTATAAGTACACAAAAAAATGAACAACAACAATGTGAAAGTAAATCTAAATCTACTAGAAAGCCGCTTTGAACAAATGAGTTTTGAGGGCATGTTTAAACCAATCTACACTTGAAATATGAGGAATATGTTGTATACCAATATCAGGTTTATTGACATATGGTCTACACCCAGCCCGTCTACTACAGACATGGTCTAATAATCATGTCATCTACTTTAAATATCATTTGGTCTACCGGTAATGGGTACCTGGCTGGAATTATTTCTTTGAAATGCTAGAGCGCTGCAATGGGAGCACAGCTAAAGCTGGGGTAATAATCTCCAAGTTTGGAAGCGCTTAGTGATTCTAATAAGGGCTATATAAAGAATGAGTATTATTATTATTATTATTAATGACTATCTAGTATAATAGCCATTTGGTCTGATTTCTATTTGGTCTAATCTCCAATAAGTCGACTACCCATTTGGTCTATTACTCATTTATTCAAATTTCCAGTTGGTCAAATTCTCAGTTTGTCTAATACCCATTTTGACTACAATCCATATGGTCTAATAATCATTTAATCATAAATAATAATAATCATCATTGAATGATTATTAGAACATATGGATGGTAGACAAAATGGACATTAGACAAACTGGGAATTAGATCAAATGAACAATAGACCAAATGGGTAGTAGACTAATTGAAGATTAGATCATATGAAAATTAGACCAAATGACTATTATCCTAAATGGTTAGTAGACTAAATGATAAGTAGATGGACCAAATGGAAATAGACTAATAGGGTAGTAGACAAGCTGGTTGTAGATCAAAAGGGCAATTCACCTCCAAAATCTATTATATTATATGGTGTTAAAATATATTATAGGGATAAATCATTGATTTTGATATTGGATAAATACAAGTAGAAATCCAGTTGGAAGGCTGTACTAGGTCCCATTGCTTCAGAAGCATCATAGCAAATATTTTTTTCTTCAAATGGCGCTGAATATTGAGATACTAAGCTAAATGTTTATGATCTTACATCAGATAAACTTAGCAACTACTTTCATTTTTGAAAATAGTGTTGTTTGACAATAGAAGATATTTCTTTCATAATTGTTTCCATGTTTTATGCCTTTGAATATTGTCTAATAAATCGCATGGAACATGGATCGTTATTGGATTTAGATCACTATAAGTTAGTGATCTTTGAATTTGTACATTCTTCTACTTACCACTGCACTCTGTGAAAATGAATTAAGATGATAAATGTATGGACTTGGATATAATGTCAAGGTGATTGGACTTAATACTTCAGGCTTTATTTTGTCAAATATATAAGGTTAGGGTTAGCTAGGTATAGGGGTGGATCAAGGGTTGAAGATGAAATTGGTTACTGTCCTATTAATAGATACACCGTACTTTCGTTGGAACATGTACTGTATATGCCGTAAAACCAATCTGAGGTGGTGGCAAGTATCGTTTAGGGTCAGTGATCTTCTTCTTCTCAGGTCAATACGCCACATTGTTCACTCTTGATTAGATTGTCCCAATCCAGTGTTGGATGAATTGCATCACGCAGGGAGTCAATGCTACCAGATCTCCTTGGGTGCAAGGGGTCTGGTAGATGTGGGCAGGCTAGGAGATGTTGCATAGTTTGCTCCTCTCTACATAGACAGATGATGTCATCATTCTTATTATACCCCCACTTCGCCAGGGGGTGTTTCACAAAGATCCTAAGTTGAACTTATCTCTAAGTTGGACTTGAATATTATGGAAAGCCATTTGTAGCCTTATAATGACATATATTCAAAAGCAAAAATTCAAGTATTTTAGACTTTTCATAAATTCTACATCAAGAACATGAAATCTCCCATGATAATAGAAAATATGAATGATTTGAATCAACATTTTATGCCTTTTAAAATAACTTTTACAAAATATTTTCAAGGATGCTAATGGCTTTCCATAATTGTTAAGTCCAACTTAGAGATAAGTTCAACTTAGGATCTTTGTGAAACACCCCACTGGTCGGTTAGGGTTAGTGATAATACAATAAGATGGATTGAGAACACTGCGGAAAGGAAATGAAACATATCCAACAACCTTTTTTTAAATTTTTTACAGGGACTGCTTCTACAAGTGGTCAGGAGATTGCCCTAAGTGTGCCAGGCTGTCTCAACGAGCATCTGCTGACCGGCCAGCATCAAGCCCTGCAAGACCAATCCAGAAATGACCACTGTAGGATGACCGGTGCATGATGACAGGTGGAGGAAAGTATCATTAGACTCGTAGACATCAGTGTTTCTCCTTCCCAAACTTGACCTTAAATGTGGATTTTGTTTGTTTGTTTTTTGTTTTTTCTTTAACAGGCATTTAATAATTATATTCATGCATAATAATGATAACAATTGAATATTATGAAGTATGTATTAAAGATCAAAGCTGTTGATTTTTAAAAAGACATGCATTTATATAATAACCAAGATATTGACAAAATAAACTGAAAAAAAATATTAAGTAATTTCACAAATGGATAAAATATCCAGACTTCCTAAGATTTTAATATCGGCCTACCTCTCATCCCTTATGATATGCTAACCACGGTTACATCAATTGTGTGTATAATGCCATAAACATATCATCTGCTCAGGCAGCACATCTAATCCTTTTTGCAGACTTGTATAAACTCCATAGACTTGGCGAGTGTTTAAAATATATCCTTCAGAAATCGTGTGTGAAATTTTACATTCATAGATAGGTAAAGGCAAAATATTATCAATGGAAAATGTTCAATCAATGGATAAGAATGCAAGCAACTATAATATATCGGGGAGAGGTTAGCCAAGAGAACAAAACGGGCCAATTTTTCAGCTCGCGGGTCGACACTTTAAACTAGTGCAGCACAGCATAACGCTAGCCTCCATTCAAATTGACCAAAGTGGTCCAAAGTGTGTAATTCATTCAATGAAATATGCTTATCAACTCATGGGATTTACCCACGTATCCCCATCTTTGGATGTCAGAACCCACCCATCAATTGGTTTTTGACTGAACATTTGGCCCGAGTTTGGACAAAAATTAATCCAAGTGATCATTTTCTGGCCTAAAAGGAACCAAAATGTCCATATTGTCGTTGATGGGGATCGATTTGACCACTTTTTCTAGCATCAGGGCACATCTTTACACAGAATAGGCCAATAATTCCTTTGCTGATAATAACGATAGGAGAAATTTGCCACTGACCAAAAATGACCGTAATGGTTAGTTTGGCCTAAAAGTGGACCAAAACGTCCATGAGACTGATATTTTTTGGAATCAGTGCAAATTTTTACCCCGGATAAGCTATCAAACCTTCCCCACCAAAACTTCTTGTCCTAGGGTGTAATAACAATGCCACAGCTGATATTTTGGTAGACTTTTTCCCATAATGCATCACGTAAATTTGACTGAACACTGGTGTCGCAAGATGGGGCTGTGGACTGTATGTCCACCATATTGTGGGGAAGAGAGGGCCATTGTGAAAGGGATAATCTTGTGCATCCACTGTTTTGGAAAGGTAAATATCACTTGTCTTCTGAAGGTCCTCTCCAGTTCATGCAGTGAGAAAAGGGCTTTGGTTTAAAAACATGTGGCTAAGTATTTGTGTATCTAATTTGGGGTGTGTAATCCATGTAATCTATATTTATTTGTAATATACTCACATTTAGATAGTACTGCATATTTTCTATTTTTCTTGAGCAATTTTTGATAGAAGAATATATTTCCAACGGCAGTTGTCACACACGGATATGATCATTTGAATGATAATTATTATTAAATGTAATAATAATTATCCTTCTCATGGATGAAATTATTTCTATGAAAATAATTATTTGAGTGCAATATGATTATTCCTGTACACCATGCAGTTACAGGTCGGTTTTTGCAGTAATATATTATGCCTGTGGCATTGGAAAAGGTTAATGTACTACATGTTTACTATTTATCAGTTTCAGTTGCCAAAATACTTAAACGAAAGTGGCAGTAATTTTCAACAAATCATATTTTTGATAATTCTTGCACCCAGTGTCTTTTTCTCTTTCTTCCTTTTTTTTTCTGTCTGTAACTTTTTCGGTTGATTTTGCTTCATAGCGCAACAAAATATCTGGTTGTTCCTTTATAAACAATTTTGCATACATGTACATGAAACATGATTAGAAGGAAAGCTAAAATTGTTTACTCATACCCCAAAAATTGAATAATTTCTCTTCCCTCTCTTCTCTTCTCTCTCTCTCTCTCTCTCTCTCTCTCTCTCTCTCTCTCTCTATCTCTCTCTCTCTCTCTTCCCTCTCTCTCTCTCTTCCCTCTCATTCTCTCTCTCTGTCTCTGTAAGGATGCCTCTTTGATTTATTAGTGTTCCTTATCTCACTCAAAAAAAAAAAAATCCTATTACTGTTCTTTAATCAGTTAGATTTCAAATGTAGCATTTTCTTTTCTTGTCCTGAAACACATCAAAGCCTGTTTCAGTGTTTGTCTGTTTTTGGTATTTTTGTTACAATCTCAGAAAAGCCCCAAAGAAACAAACTTACACCCCTCCCCCCTTTTCATTCTGTTTATATTCTTGATTTATGTAACTTCAAATGGACAGCAAATACAGTATTATATATTTGTTTATCTTTGGTCTTCCAGAAATGGTGCATGAGTTGATAATTTAGTTTATGAATTTTGAATTAAGGAACTGTATAGATAAATCACTGTGTTAGAACCGTATCGCGGTTCTAATGATTCACTGCATGTGTTGTTTTCTTTATTGCTAGACTTCAAATTATGATTTGTATGAAGGGTTTTGAGTCAACCAAAACATTCAGCATACCTTGTGCTTTGAGCAAATAGATTGGCTGTGCGGTATATCTTCAATATATCATAGTTTGGGGTTCGAGAACGTGTTAAAAAGGTAAATATGCAAAGGCTAAGACAATTGATGTGCACACATCCCTTGCAAAAGACTTTAGTAAAGACAAACTAGGTTTGTTCTCTGCCTTTTTAATGTGCAAGTTTATACAAAACATAAAAGGATATAAGGGTGTTAATTGCGATACAAATTTTCATACAATTAATGATAATAATATTGAATGGCTTTTCTTTCGTGGGACACAAGGGTATATATACTCTCTTTGAGAGTATTTTACTCGTCGTGCGGACTTGATGAATAATTATGCTCATCAGCTCATGAGATATACCCTTGTGTCCCAATCAAGGCTATTCAATAATTCGTCGGCCGGCTGGCAGAAGGGCGTTAGCTACTCAAAAAGTACTTTTCAAATTATTCACATTTAAAGATTTGTTTTATATTTAAACTGCTTTCTGTCCCAAAAATTGGTTTAAAACTTAAAAGACTAATAGAAATGTTAAAGTAGAACACATCCACAATTTTTTTCTCGGAAATAAGTCAGTTTGATTAAAGTTTGAAGTGATTTAGTGCTAATGCCCTTCTGCCAGCCAGGCGACGAATTGTATAAATGCTGTTTGTGCAATGCTTCTTAATATACATGTACCGGTATATTCTGTTGGATAATGGAATAACAATAACTTTTCTTCATGGTGTATTAATGAGTCATAAAGATTTGATATTGTTTCAGATAAAGGGTTATTTATTAAGTGTAACTTAAAGCAAGGTTGAATGCATCATAAATACTCTAGAATGAAAAGAAAATGTCTATCACACATATTCCAATCCACAATACCTCTAAATTGAGTTATATCTTGTCAGTATTACCACATAATCTATTGTTATATTTAAACAGTTGATTTGCCTGTTGATATTATTTCAAAATTATGTTTTCTTGGCTTTAAGAAGTATTTAAGGTTTACTGGCAAAAAGCACAAAATCATGTATCGGTAGATAAGCTGCATTTAATTGCATTGCTGTTTATTGCAGTTAATTCGGTTACTATTCTTTTTGTTCTCATTTATTGATGCAAAAGTTTATTGAAAACGCCCCATTCCCATTTGTTAAAAACAAAAGTAGGTCTATGGTTAACTACAAGAGACGTGGAAATGATTGAAGTGATTTTTCAAAGTTATTTTTTCTTTCATTTTGCTTTAAAAGAGAAAGGCATGGGTACTGTAAGCACATTTATGATAGGATTAATGTAAAGACTAGATAATAATGTAAAACACTTACTGATATATTGCAATGTTTGAAAAAATGAGTCGGTATGGATGTAAATACTTGTGGAAAAAAGAATCTACTTTTGTCATACGGTTTGTAAATAAAAATTATACAAAATCATCAATAACTAAACCATGCATTGTTCAGTTTTCATTTTCTTTCTCTTTTTGTCTACAAAACGATAGAAGTTTGACTCGATAAGAAGAGGGATAGGAGGAAGAAGGATATTAGCTTTGTGGTGTGTGGATACCGCTCTGGCTTCAATTTTATATGAAACATAACTGTAATTTGTGTTGTTTTGCTTCAATAGATGCAAAGAACTTAACAATATGAACACAATAAATAACAAATTATCCAGGACTAGTTTTAACTTTAATTTAGTCAGTTCATTTATTTAATAGCTTCATTTAATAGAATAATGACTTAAATATGACGAAACTGCATTATGGAGAAATTTAAAATTAGAAGGTAAAGCTTTGCATTAGATTTTTTTTAAAGAGTAAAATTTACTTTAAAATAATATATAATTTCTTCTATGTATTATAATACATGCATGACATTGATATATTACATTATCATGATAGAAGGCAAAACATTTTCTTTGTCTCTCTCCTCCCCCCCCCTTCTCTCTCTCTTTCTCTCTCTCTCTCTCTCTCTCTCTCCCTGTGCCCCTCTCAATCTGCACAGTTAAGTTCATTTTTTTTCCAACAACTTTATTACAAAAATAATTATAACTGATCAAAAAATAGTTTATGCATTCTAAATTGGGGGAGGTTTTATGTAGCTGTGTGAAGTATATCTGTAAGGCTCCCAAGTAAGTCTAATAATTCTTTCCACTTGATCTACTTAGCGACTGATAAGATCAGTGACATAGTGTGAGTATAGCTCTTGAGGGGGCACTTTGTGTCAATGGGGGTTCTGGGCTTGATAGATAGTTGAAATGAGAACAAGGCTATGCATGTAAAGTCGGAGAGGATGTGGGAGAGAAGGAACAATTGTTGTTATGTACCCTTTCCCTCTTTTCCTTCCCTTTTTCTTAAAATGTCCATTCACTCTAACCCCCCCCCCCCCCCCCCCCCCCATGCCGTAGCTCATAAAGGACTGTTTAATATCCCCTGTTCTGACTTTGGCCGAGCCAATCTTGCACTTATATCACAAGATCTCTTGATACTTCTATTTCTGTCTTTCATTCTTCTTGTGTCTCTCATCTAAATACAATCTCTGACAGTGCTACTGTTTCCCGATAACCTGGACTCAAGCACAGTTCTTTACCAAGCGGAGGGATTCTAAAAAATACGCAAATAAAGGATGAAATAAAAATAATATCACGGAGCTACAATATAATTTGAGTGAACCACTCTATAAAATTTCCACAGAAAATACAGTTTAAAATCCAAACGATGTTACAGAGTCGCACTCTGTATTCCCACAACTGTAAAATTTTTCACATAGCCATATACACATTATCATTAGTGATATTCCACTTCGATGAATTACTAAAAGATTGTCATTACAATATTACATTCAATCATACACGATAATGACAAATTATACCTGTAAGCCTTCAACAGTTTCAGCAATATGTCATGCCCTTCAATGTGAGGTTTCAGAGAATTTTTTTTTTTAATAAATGGACGACTTTCCACTTTACCGTCAGATCGAGGGCCATAAATTCTCCCAGAAATGTGCTTTTGATTCCCTTTTTTATATCTAGCTTCACTTTTATAGCATATAATGATGTCGGAATATTTAAAAGATCACTTAATAAATATAACAATATATAATTATCTGTAAAGCGTTTTGAGAAGGCCTGCGGTCCTGAAAAGCGCTATATAAGAACGAACTATTAGTATTATTAAATATCATCCAACATAATTATTAAACTGTTTTAAAAGCGAAATTCCCTACGTACTTCGGTCGTCATCGTTTGGCATTTCTCTTTTTCTGAGCACTTGGTTTTTTCGAACCTGTCTTGCTTCTCGGTGTGCCATCTGAAGGCTTAGACACTGCTGAACTCTTTTTAGTTTTGTTTGTTGCATCTTTGCTCGGACTACTACCATGTGCTTTCTGTTCTGCCTCCCTTATAGCCTTCACTGGCGTTTTGGGTTTCGCACTTGTAGAAGGCCTTCCGCCCTCTTTTGCATCTCCTTTTATGTTTTTATTTGGAAGTTTGGCGTTATTGGCATACTTTGAATAAATGTTTGGGGTTTGGTTTCCACCTCGCGATTGAGACGCATCCCCGAGGTCCAAGGGTTCCTCAGGGTCCTGTTGCTTCAGGTCTGCATCGCCCTCATCGGTAAGAAGAAGTGGCGTTCCGCTCTCGGGAGTTCCTGGTTTATCATCCTCACTAGCGGCCTTTGCCATATTTTCTTCTAGAGGATTCGACACATCCGCTGCTTGTGATGGATCTCCAGCTTTGGTGGTAAGAATAGGATTCGCGTCTGATTGATTGTTATCTACGACGCGTTTGTTCATATGTCCATCCTCGGGCGCTGAAAGGTTGTTGTGGGTTACCTTGTTCGCCCACTTTCCAGTCTGCGGTCGAAACCCTGGTCTCATATTGGAATCTTTCGATACAACACCTTGGCACGACTCTTGAAGACCAGTTTGTCTATTGCCTGTATTGCTCGTTTCGTTTACTATGTGGTTTCCAGCATGATCGTCTCTTGTTTCCTTGCTTAGAATTTGTTCATTAACAGTGTTGTCTTTTGTACTAGGTGATACAACGTTTTGATGCGTGGGATGTTTCCTCCTGGCAGTGTTTGGCCTAGCACTTCTGCTGTCCATACTATCTTGGAGTTCAGTGATATTTGATAGTTCCGAATATAAGCTGACCGTCTCGAAATCTGCAGAATACCCGTCGTCATCATCATGACTTGATTTTGGTCTGACCGAGAGAAAGCCGATCGAGGTGGTGTCTGTTCTAGGAGTTTCAGAAATGGAATCATTCTCCTGTCTTTCGGGGGAGAGGTTAACGTTTGTTTCATCGTCGTTTATTGCCAGACCGGTTGAATTGGGGAGAGGACTGGGATCTCTATGTACGACCACACTCGTGAGACCAAAGTTATTGTCATCGTCAAGATGTGTTGTCCTGTTTGAACTGTCGCCAATATCAACGACAGTCATATCTGGAATATTATTTTTATTTTCATCTGGTTTATTCAAAGCTTTATCCTTCCAAATACCGGCCACAGTTTTAACAGCTTTCCCATTATTTTCTTTATCCGCTAAGGTCATTGTTTGTACTGTAAGCTTCGGTAAGTGACTGGCCATCGCTAATGCCTTGAGGATAGAGGTTTTAGTCGCCACCGCTGGTTTCTTTCCGATCCGAAACTCAATGTCGCTCGACTCCTCTGCATTCTTGGCCTCAAGCTCCAACTGACGTATCTCCTCTTCATCTGAATCGTGCGACCTCGCAAAGATGTTGGCGTAGAGACCGGTCCTGGCAACGTTTCCATTCTCGGGTGTGTTCTGTCTGCTTGTGTTCTCCTTGAGGCCCATGGCTTCGGGTGATACTGTAACTTGGGACTGCTTCTCGCAGCAGCACTCGTTGCGATCGCGGCTGAAGACATAGTAGCGAAAGAAGTAGCTAATACCGAGGCTGAAGACGAAGAGAAGGATGAGGAAAAAAGCGGTGGAGGCGACTTTTGGGAGACCCTCTGGAGTGTGGGTACGTGACAAATCGCCTAACTCGTCTCGGGGGAGGGTGGACGGTCGAGGGGTAGATGTTGACTCTGAAACGTAAATGTGATAAAAACGTGGTGTGATTATTAAAGTATAATACCGAAAATGCAATACAGGTCACGGAAAGGATCATTCGAACAAAAATATCATGACCACCTAATTCTAGTTGTATATAACGATTTTGTTTTGTTGTTGTTGCAGCTGTCAGACATACTGCATGTACAGTCGCATTAGGTTTTTTCTGACTAGCAAACTAGCTTTAAGAAAGAAAACGACAAAACTGATAGTTGGATGGTAACTCTACCATAATGAACTTTCTTTTAAAAACTGTATGGAACTGTGTCAGATCATCATTCTGTCATGTACTTGTAAATTGGTGTTCCTAATGTGCCATTTGACAAAATTAGTATGTCGTCGCCTAACTGTGAAACATTCGTAAGACACCTTTGTAGGGTAACTATATGGACTGTATGGATAAGTAATAACCAGTGGCGGATTCCGGATAGGTGGGGGCAGCAATCGACCCGCGCTGCCATCGCCCCTCCCCCCCCCCCCCCCCTCTCCCCACATACACACACCCTTTGAAACCCATTTGGCTCACAACAAAAATGCCCCTTCAATCTTGATTTTTTTTTTTTTTTTTTTTCCCCCTCTTCTTCGGAATCTCTCTCCCTCCCCTTTTTGAGTGTGAGTGATGGCGATCTGGTTTGAAATTAAAAGGCAAAAATACATAGAAACTCACCAGCTCCTACGAAAGCTGCATTTGCAAATATAGGTATGAAGATGATAACAAGAAGTAGACCATTCCCGACGGGATTCCCGCAGCTGCAGGACACCATCAGGACCAAAGAAGCCTGTTTGTCCCGCGGTGGCTTTAGGCGCGCAATGGTAGCACTGAGCGGGGTCGACATGGTAAAGTATGCATCGTCTGGTTCCAGGGGTCCTCCTAGTCAACGTCGTCTTCAACGTCGTCATCGACCTCCTTATCGTCGTTGATCGTCGATGTGATGAAGTAGATGTGAGACGATGTTTATCGAGATGGATGCCTTTGGCTCTACTAAGATGGCATTGGTGAGATACATCAGCCAATCCCCATGTCCTTAGAAGCCTAAACAATAAAGAAAAAATAAATCTTTAAACAAACAGACTTGGAGCTGAGTTTTTTTTTCATACTGCATGCAATTAAAGTTCATTTTAAAATGATGAACTTTTTCGATGAAAATTATATGTTATGTTGACAAAGTGAAATTATTAATAATCGTTAGATGATTAATATTATTGAATCCTGCAATAAAAGTAAGATCTCCAAGCATCATGCCAACGGTGCTCCCTCCATGGCTCGACCCACTGTACACGTCCTCTCCAACAAGCTTTTTGGAGTTATGATATCAGTTCAGTCTGAACATATTCCTAGACAACAATTTCAAAAATGGCGTATGAAGAATATAATAAGCGAGAGGAATCTTAACACACCGGGGTCCAATGTGTTAGCAAATTCTAATATAGCTTACCATATTGCAATTTTAGTTGACATATTCTAGGCCTTGACAAATAATCAATCACTATACTCGACTTTCATAATGATCAAGGATATCTAATGATAATGATCATGATGCTATTTCGCAGAACCTTCGTTCAGTCTATTCAAGAAAACACTGATGCAATCTCAGCCGAACTGAAAACACTTTTTAGTTAATAAACATGATATATGTTTTTAGAACATTGGTGATTTTTATCCTTCCTTATTTTTAACATCTTATATTATTCGAAGATCATCAAGCGCTGTCTTCGAACTTGGCAGACAAATGAATTTGTCAGACAATACCGACAAACTTTGTCCGTTTTTTTATAAATCTTGTATAATATGATGAGCAAAGCTTTGACTACCAGCACCTGTCGCCTTATAACTCAATGTTTAGTATGTATGTATCCCACATTGATGTCTAGTCCTCGAATTGTGTTAGAGCAAAGTGAACTGCATATAAGTTAAAGAACAAAACATTTGTTTGCTTATTCTTTTTCTGAGACGAATGTGAAGCAAATCAAAACATCACGATAAAAACCAGCGAAGTGGCTATGGCAGCACAGGGGCACGTTCTTCCAATAATCGATAAACAAACAGAGAGGAAGATTTGAATAGAAATCGGAAAGACATCGGGAATAGATTGTGAAGCGACCCCTCCCACACCGTCGATCACTTATTGGTCTTCCAATCGCAGTTGATCCGTATCGTATTTTTGCCGGTGCACCCCCCTCCCCCTTTCTGGACGCCAGTTTTTCCCCTCACAGTTTCTCTCACGCTAATTTTCAACATTCTTTTTCTCGCAAGACCCTTTTTCACTATGTACTAATTTTCCACGACGAAAACCCCTTTAGATTACTGTCTATTTGCTATGTTCTTTTGCGGTACCGGTTTAACCCTATTTAGCCCGGGCTATTTTGAAACTGCATAGCCCGGGGGGGGGGGGGGGGGGCTTCTAAGGCCCCCCCCCTATGATCTCGGCCGTGAAACGCCCGATCGCCGCGAAAATTTGCATACATGTCAAGTGAAGTGTATAGAATACTATGGTAATTTCAATTTTTTGAAAAATTCACTCATTTGCATATTATGGTAATTTATGCAAATAAGGTCATAAAATTTACATTTTTGCCCATAAATCAGACATTATTCATATTTAAGCATTCTTTCTCACTACATATATTTGTTAGACCATTTGGAATAATAATACAACACAACAAATTGAAAAACCAGGGTTATTCCTTATGTTATCTATTGTTTTGATAATTTCTTATGTATTTCTTTGTTTTTTTAACTTATGTATTTTATTGTTTTTGTTGTTTTATTTCATTTCCAACTATAATTAAACTATTTTGACCCCAAAATAAACACCTTAACTATAAACAAGACCAAATAACCAATGTTTTATCTCATTATTTGAAAAATGAGATTTCAATAGTTTTTGTACACAAATCACAAAAATGAGCGATTTTCGGGCTGACATGCAAAGACAAAACGACACGTGACTTTGTAACGGTAGGTCCGATTTTCGAAAAATTTCTTTCAAAAGATGCGCAAGACTCGAAAAAAAAAAGTCACAAAATTTCAGTGCAAGATTTTCTTGCGTTAAAAAATTATCGCGAAAAATGTCGCCCGGGCTAAATAGGGTTAAGGAACGCCGATCAGTAGTATACGTACTGATTGTATAATTGAGTAAAGTGATGTCACCTGTATCTATGGACGCTATTTAAGACGACCACTTAACAACGAGGTGCCAATCGGCTTTACTACCACCAGGGGAATCACAGTTGTTGTATACTAAGCTCAATTTGTTAAGACGAGAAAAGGCGATGCTATTAACGGGTGCCTTCTTTCAAGAACACTTTATCAATATAATACAAAGACCCCCACCACTGGGCATTGATGAGGACAAAAGGAAACTCATGTCACCCCCCTGAGGAAACACATTAGCTCCTTATCCCCGTGTAAACGTGACATGGGCGTTACTAAAGAGTGTATTCAACACCCCCACCCCACCCAATTCACAAGGTTTTGTTGGAAATTTGTTGCCGAATTAATTTAAAATAAAGTGTGGAGGTTAATTCCCTTGACTTTCAATCAAGAGGTCTTGGGTTCCAATCCCATCCCGGCACTAATGTCCTTTGGCAAGACATTAATCTTTATGTACCACTCTCCACCCCTTTGAAAATGGGTACCTAACATTATGCTCGAGCGCTACATATTTGGATGCCCGGCTATATATGACTGGTGTAATAATGTTAATTAGAGTACCAATTAAGAGCGCATAATAATATTGCCAAGAGCGCAATACAAGAAGCCATTATTAGTATCATCAAATCATTTTGTGTGTGTATGGGGCATAGCCAAACCATGCACACCCCCTTTAAAACCGAGCGAGCCACTACCTTAAAGATAAAGTTGAGTTCTGGTCATGTGATTGCATTGTGAAAGAAACGATGTGGAATCTATCAGAAAAGGTTGATCATCTAGTATACAAGTATTTGTGTGTATTGCAAGGTTCTGGAAAGATCAAAATGATAAGAAATTTGGCCAAATCTTGGCAAAGTTACAAGCACTTTACACAGAATGATGTATATGGGACTACACAAACACATGGCGAAAAAATACTACCAAGATTTTTACGATGTTTCATGTCATATTTAGAATATGAAGGCATTTGAAGAGCCATGCTTTTCAGGGAACATGTTTTATCTGATGTTCTTCCACCCTTGCATAATAATAATGATAACGCCCACAAATTATTTTTCACCTCTTCCCAGAACTCAACCTTCTCTTTAAGTACACAAACGAAAAAATATATACTTGTGTTCTAGTGGCCTTTTTTTTAATACAGAATCCAGGAATAGCCCCCTTTCTAATCCCTCAAAGTGAAATCACCCCAAATAGACAACTTCTCTAAAAGAGAGCAGAAAAGTCAGAGAAGCAAACTGACGTTCGTTTCAATTAAATATGATTAAATATAAGAAAGTTATGATTTTTTAAAAATTGTAATGACTGTATGCATGGGCAATTGTCGACGATTATAATTATTATCAAATGAGGGAGGGGCACAACCGAACAACACGTGCTCTAACCAATGAGCTACATACCATGCAGTTGGCCTAAATGAAGGAAAAAAAGTGTGCCCATATAATTATATAGCTGTAACCACCCCCCCCCCCCCCCCCCCCCCTCCATCCCCTTCACATAATCTCTGATCCTCACCTGGCCTCATCCCTTTTGTCAACGGAGTAGCGAAGGTACTAACATGTCTAATGGCGGACCAAGGACACGGCGGATGATGTTTGTTTGTTTTCACACTCTTCTCTCAAGAAGCTTTCTCTACAAAAGACCACCTTTTCGTCGCCCGCTAACGATTTTCTTTCAAATATATTTATATACCACCATAAGTTGTTGCGGAAAGGAGGAAGGTTGTCAGCATCGATTTTATTGTTAATATAAATACAGGAGAATAAAATAAAAACCAGCTCGCACCAAGGCAGATGTTTTTGCCACGCAATTTTCGCACTTATTATGGATAGATATATAGATGACTGTGTCTATTTTTTTTAAAAATATGTTTGATTTGTTAGTGGGTGTGGATGTGGGTGTATGTGTGTGTGTTTATTGACGTAGGCGTTGAGAACTCATAGTCCAACTTAATTTTATTTTAATTGACTTTATTACCTGATGATGTGATTTTTTAAAAGCCATGCCGCATTATTTGTCACACACAGCGTGTGAATTATAATAGTATTAATTTGTATATAACTTTGTATGATTAATAAAGGAATAAATTTAAGAAAGAAAGTTAATATCCATAAATCATAAATGCGCTGACATTTTCGAGTCATTAAATCATCGGTATCAAATTAACTATTATGTTTGTTGAAACAACCGTGACTTCCTCAAAATGTGGAATCCAAGTAATTTGATGAATTCATTTTTGAACACAAGTAGATGGTTTTATGAAATTCAACAAAAAAGATAATTGATAAGCATGATAGTGACATGTAACTATGTTACATGTTACTATGCACCAATATATTATGGCCTGCGTATGATCTAGAAATCATTTCGAATTTATGTTTTTATTTTAGTGTCTCCATTCCGAATGGCGGATTAAAATTAATGTTCACAACCGACTCGTGCGCATGGTTCCCCTTAAAAAAAACACGATCTACCATTCTTTTTAAGTACATAAAACACTGCAAGAGATTTATTCCTTCCTCTCTTCTTCTTTTTTTTTTGTTTCGGGGGGGGGGGGGGCTCGCCAGAAAAAATTCCGCCCCTCGAGTTCTGAATCCGCATTAACATAAGTCATGCATGACCACGATGATGAGTTGTAGGGTTTCCCTCTGAGCGCGAAGCGACTTCGAGTATTTTATCTTCTCGATAACTTGCTTTTTGTCATTGGCGACT
Source organism: Strongylocentrotus droebachiensis (assembly GCA_035222895.1). NCBI lineage: Eukaryota > Metazoa > Echinodermata > Echinoidea > Camarodonta > Strongylocentrotidae > Strongylocentrotus > Strongylocentrotus droebachiensis. The sequence goes on along the minus strand of JAVYIG010002893.1, from coordinate 173,486 downwards.
GTTCCTCCTTTCCTTTGATAGGAAAATGTAGCCATTCGCAATGCTTCCTTCCAAGATATTCTTTTATTGGATCAAAACCAAATTATGTATATTGATAGATTCATATCTAATGGAGATTTATTTTTAATGCAACTTTGATGACTAAAAAAACAAAATAATAGTGCACTCATTAATGCGGAGGTCGGGGGTCAAACGAAGGGATTAAATATTTAAATACATTTCCTATCCATTTCATTTAAATATTTAAGGGTTATATACTTGACATATAAGAATAACTCAGTCTCATAGGCGTGAAGATTACCTGTTTTAAATGCAGCCTTTGGAGAGGATGTGAAAGGAGAAGAACATTTGAGTAAAACATTGAAAGGAAAGGAAGATGGAGGAGAAGAAGAGGTAGAAGAGAGATGGAAAAGAAAGGGAAGAAAGCAAGAGAGGGTGAAACGGATAAGAAAAAAATGAGAGAAAGAGAAAGTGAGACGGGGTGCAAAGATAGAGGTGTCATAATGACGTAGATCACTTATTGCCTGGAGATGTATACGTTCGTGTTAGTAAAGATAATCTATAGTTATTCCCGTAAATGGATTTATTTGCTCAAGTAATCTTCACACACTCTTCCAATTACACCATTACACTAAACGTCACTCAACAAACGTTTTGTATTTCCATCAAATAAAATCCAAAGAACTGACTATTAAATTCAAGCGGAATTCAAACAAATGACGATAATTTAAAAATACGATTCGGCAACATTGCAAAGAACATTATAAATCTTGACATGAAAATATCAGGATAAATTAAAAAACGCTTTAATAAAATTGTGGGGTGCAAACAGCGAATAAATCACTACTATAGATCACTGTGATTATTTGCACAAGCAACATCTCAATTTTGTTTTCATAATTATTTCCTATTGCCACAGGCATGAATATGAAGTGTTTAATTTTTTTTTAATAACAGAAGTACAAAGCAATTCAATTTTTAAGACTACATTTGCAAAAAAAGGAAACGCTTGAAACTTTTAAAGCATAAAGTAGTATTATTCTGGTTAAACTGATACAGTTTTCTGATACCAGACTGGTATAATAATCGATCGTCGTTTTTTTCTTTATATGTTAGAGACCACATTATAGATTCAACAGGTCATCTATAAGCCATGGCCTTGAACAAGACTCGTATTAGACATTGGCTCATGCCTCGTGATGAAAGTTCAAGATCAGAGCCCAGAGTTGCAAAAGTTTGCCTATATATAATTGTTTAATATTTAATGCGAAACAACATGAATATAATTATAGTCGGGCTGCCTGTCAAAATGACGTCAACTTGGCTGGAATGCTCCCTATGGAGTGGAGAATGTGTCGACGTTTGTGAATGTGATGACCGGGGTAATGATATCTCTGTAAATAGCTTAGAGATCATCGTAGATGTGATAACTGATAAGCGCTATGTAAACCCATAATCATTACTATCATTGTTATTTTTATCATTAGTATTATTAGTAGTATTATTATGCACCTTATTGGTTTCACAATTAATAATAAAGCTGTCATTATTTTGAAGTATATCGTAATATACAATTATCAAGAAAGGTATTTGAGGAAAAAGCCTTTAAAGAAGCTCATTTATTTTTCCAGACGCATAGGAAGATAAATACCACTATAATCATGCCAATGCTCTATACAATGGTAATACAATAACGCTATACTTCACAAGTCCTTCATAATTTAGATTTTACATAATAGATTTTGTATTCATGATTTATTAATTGTATTATGTGGGGAAAACGTAAAATGCACTAATCTTGTAAATCAACGACCTCCCCTTTTTTTTATTAAATCTTCAACTTTCCTATCATGGATCATGTTAAACGAGACAATCTTGATTCTGTAATGACGTCTATAATCGAAATAAATAAAATTGCATAACAAGCACCATCTTACCTTAATCAGCTTCTTCCAATGTAAATTTGCAGTTACATTGTCGGATATTGAAATAGTGATAAATAACCAATCATAAAATTATGTAGTTTAGTAGAAATATCGCTATTTGTATTGTTTTGTCCATGATATCTACAAAATACAGCTCATTTTGTTAAAAAGAAACATAATGTTATCCGTTCATTGTGATATATAAGAAAAAAAGTGAGCAACATTGATACTGCATGACGACATTAAAGCATGCATGCAGCACTCTGTTAAATATTTTACAGAGTAATTACCCAATCAACTACTTCAGTTGTATAGTCACCAGGTATATTATTATCGAATATTATGTTATCACCATTAGGATCATAAGGAACAAAGCAACGCTCCTTATTATAGCGATATCTATATATTCACTAAGCGAATAAGTAAACTTATAGTAACTATAGACTCATTATATTTTAATAACTAAATAGTATTCCATCTACTGGTAATTTTATGGCTGCATGTGGAAAAGATAATGAACAATGCGACAGCATGCAGTCTCATCAATAATTACAAAAGAGATTATACTACATGTACATACTCAAATCCAACGCGTTGCTATCTCTTTCTTCCTGGGCTGTAATTGTTACTTAATAATCATCTTGAATTCCCATTTTGAAAACTAACGAATTATTACAAGAATACCTTTCCCCACATGAAGTAGCAATTCACTTACCACTCTTAGAAGATACGAATGTTATTCCCGTTATCCGAAAAAAGCGTCTGGTATGAAAGCACTAACTTCACTTATAGAGTACTTGCATTGCAGCTACATCCACTAAACCAACTTCGATCTGTCCCTGTCACAATGCATGCATTGCGTTTCTCATTGTATTCTGATGAATGGAGACAACTAATTCGGTGATGTCCCATAAACCATAGAAGATCCAGGCCCTACGCTTCTTAGTCCTCGTTGTCATGGACCGGCATGTATAGTCCAGTGATTTCGGGTCGATCAATTTCTTCTCGTGGGAAGAGAAAGCTTCCAGTCCCCTTTTGTCCACGCTACTAACGACAATGTTTTTGCATTTTTATCGGAGCCCCATGTTATTTCCCCTTCCCCTTATTTATTCGGAAATAAATTGTCACAAGTCATGAAACATGAATTAATCGAAAGAAACATTATCAGGTAAACGTTTAAACAATGCAGGGCGCAAATCATTTACGACATATTCATTTAAAATTTCTCATGAATTATTAAAGACGCGCCTGTGAAAAAAGCTATGTGTTTTCTTTTGAGCCGTCCGTGGACGCCATTCGCTCATATCGATCGCCTGTTAACTTTCATTTATTCGATTGGAACACAGAGGAATACATCAGAGGGTGAAATTCTTGTTTTCAAATTGATCGGGAGGCAAATGGTATAGTAATGAAACAAACAAGCGTTTCACGGGCTTTATAGCACTCAATAGCCAAAACTTGTTGACTGCATCTTGCATGGGCACCATTCTTCCTTGTGGATGGGGGGGGGGGGGGGGGTGGACACAAATACAGCACATACATTTAAGAGGAAACGTTTATTAGATAAAATGTTCGACGCTCAATGCCCCTGGTACCGATCTGTTAAGGGAAATTGAATTCCTCTTTCTTATTTTTCTCTTTCTTGTATATTGATGGTAATAAAACAATCGTGGATTTTTATCTCATTAAACTAATTTGATTGAGTGCGTAGGCGTAAACTCGGAATGAGGCTGAAGCCCCCGCCCCAAGAATTTTGAAAATAACAATATTTCGGGCAATTGTTACTTTATAGTCGGGCAGCTATAGCTAGGTCGCCTCGTTATGATTTTTGATGAGATCAATTATCATTTCAGTTACAAATTTTCAATTAAAAGGTTAAACATAAAGAAGCAACCGGGTAATAGAAAAATTTTTTAAAAGTTTTGCTGTCAACCTTCGCTTACTAGCAAATTTGATAATCAAGGAAGTTTTTTCTTTTTCTCTGTCTCTCTCTCGTATAGCATCTACCCATTTACCTCTCCTTTTTTGTGCAACTCTCACAAGAATTTTCATTTCTCATTCTCTCACTTCCTTTTTTCCCTATTAAAAATCAAGAAATTAACTGTATAATAAGTATAATTTCAGAACAGTTCTGAAATTATACTTATTGAAATGTCCTCGCATCTCAAATTGGAAAGGAGATGTTAAAACACATCTAAAAATAAATATATACAGTAACTGTATATATTTATTTTTAGATTTGTTTTTACATCTCCTTTCCAACTTGAGATGCGAGGACATTTTGTTTCCAATTCTCTTAAATAATAATTTTTGCCTCCCTTTTTATCTTCACTTTCCATTATTACAAAAAAGAAATCTGTCTTTCCACCTCATCCCATCTCTCTATACTATGAAAGAGCGAAAATGTATTTTTATCTGATTTAATTTGTTGCTATAAGTATGCGATCTACACAAAAGTAAATCAACAGAATATAACATACTGATTCAAACAAATAAATAATTACGAATAATATACATATCTTTAGAGTTATGTAAATGAGGAGAGAAAATAAACGCCATATTATGTCAATCCTATATTGATTTAAAACTGTAAAATCCCTATTAAGCACCTCAAAAGTAGATGTCAAGATGCAAAGACAATAAGGAAGGAAATGGGGAGAGGAAAGGAGGGGAAGGAAGGGGAAGTGGGAGAGAGGGAGATGGGGGAAATAAAAGTCTCATTGTAATTTCAAAAGAGAAATTCGCCTTTAGTTAATTCATTTAAACCAAAATTGACCAAATGACTTTCACTGTATCTCAAAATGCTTTCATTTCACCGATAAGATGTATTTCTATCGATTTCTTTAAAAAAAGTCAAATATCATGCAACAAACAACAAAAGGGACTCCTACAAAGGGAAAACTCAAAGCGAAAATATACAATTTTTAGAAATTGGTATATACCCCTACATTGCCATTATTGCGATTAGGCCTTCATTATCAGGGATGATTTCAATTGTTGTTATTTTTTTTCTTTACATGGTCCAAGATTCTGCTAAGCATCATACTTTGCAGTTTGGATGTGATGGTCTGAATATTCATTTGTGAGCTAGCGAAGCGAACGAGCACACATTTTTATATTTGAGAGGCCGCAGTGCGAATAATGACATCCTGTTTAAAAAAAAGTTAATTCATTTAAAATAAACTACACCGGAGGGGTTTTAAGCACAATCTAATCATGAAAGACTAGAAAAGACTTTTAATAAGTAAAATAATCTTATAAACTATGAATGCGAGCGAGCGTAGTGAGCAAGCTTCGGGTGAATTAAATACAAAGTTGTTCCTAAATCACTTTAACTTAGGGGTGCATGTTATGGAAAAAGGAAAAGGGGGCATGTATCAGAAGGTAAAAGGACACTAGTTAGACAAAAAAAAAGGAGCATGTGTCAAAGTAAACAGGCAATTATCAGAGGTGAATATGGGGCAATTCTCGCATCTGAATAGGGACACACATCAGAAATGAAGGGGAAGTGTCAATCAGAAGGGAGAAATGTCAATTGTTACAAAGGAAAAGGGGCACTTGTCAAAGTAAAACGGGCACCTCTCATATTTGAACAGGGACAATTTTCAGAGGTGAAGGGGCACTTATCAGAGGTGAAAGGGGGGCAGTTCTTGTCCTTGAAAAGGGGCACTTACCCGAAAGGGCACCTATGAGAATGAAAAAGTGACACTTATTGCAAAGGGAAAAGGGCACTTGCCAAAGGAAAATTAGCTCCCCTTATATAAAGGGGCACTTTTGGGGTACTTGAAAAAGTGCGCCGCCTCTGCAATTAACACCCGATGTTATCCCTCAGTGTGAGTCAATATGGGGGGTGGTGTGGTCGTTAATAATTTCCTCCTGGCATAATATTAGAATATTGACTTGTGGATGTATATCATATTTTTTTATTTTAGACTGCCAAACAAAGCGGGGCTTAGCTAGGCAATCTAAGGAGAATTTCGTATTTCGAAACAAAAATATTCAGGGGTTCCTGATTTTGCGTGTTTTTTTAAATAGGTTATCTGATATAATTATTTCAGACAATCCTGGGTACGCCACTGAACGGCTCGACACCTAATACCAAGGGAATTACAATAGATGTGCAGATATATATATTTTGAAATACACTGTTTATTTCAAGTATAGGTTTAAGCTAACATAGCTAGTAGCTGTTTTTTTTTAAACAAGAAAGTTGAAAATAATGATTCGTCATGAAGTTACTAAACTAGAGGTATATACAAAGACAGGAACGATCTATTAGCAAGTAGACGAGAGTGAACTACATAAGGGTTTCCAAAGTTAAACCCTCGGATAATGGATGAGGTCGAGAACCCCTTCAATAACCCACATTTTTGTTTGCAGAGAAGATCTAGAAGGACGAACAGAGAATTATGTCTCGATAGGTTGTATGTTGTCACAAACCACTGCACTTGGAACAATGGGTAAAGACGTTTCCGAACGTCAGCATCGGGACCATTAAGACAAAAAAGGCACTGAAGTGTATTCAGGTGTGCCAATCTCGATGATGTCCTGACGACGAAGATGGTGATACACAAGATGCAGTCGAGCGGATATATGTTGAAATGAAGCAGAAGTGATGCAAGATGATGACCCGTGCAAGGACAGATATTACTATCCACTAAGAAATAGAATGAGCAAGGTTTTATTACCTAACATCATTGGTGACGACTGCACAGTGCCCCCCCCCCCCCCCCCCCCCCCCCTTAGCCGCCCTTACGTACATCGGCAGCTGGCGCAACCAACATTTGGGGGACGGAGAAAACAAGTCGAGATAGACTCAACAACGAAAGACAGTAACCAAAATGAAGATTATAGAGGGAGTTCAGAAAGTAGGAGGGGATAAGAAAGAGGGAGAGAGAGAGAGAAAGAGAGAGAGAGAGAGAGAGAGAGAGAGAGAGAGAGACGGGGGGGGGGGGAGGGGGTCAGTAAGTTAGAGATGCTAGAGGGAAACAGAGAAAAGTAGAAATTCCTCATAATTTACACTAGAATAATAGGAAAACTAAAATTGGTCTAAAAACTACATGATCTGTTTAACAGCCGCCCAATGGAGTTTTATACTCAGTCTTCAAGGACACAAAACCATAACTGTATCACAATTCATCTCGAATCACGATTAATGTTCTTCTTTTCGGCCATAATTAATTATTAAGGAGATACTACAATGTGACTGAAGTATGTGCAGTTATTTTATTAATGGTTTATTTATTTAAAACATTTCTTTGCAGCCCAAAGGCTGAATTGCGCGATTTTGTTACAATCCAGTGCCATTAACACACTGTAAAAAGGCATTACACAAAATAATAAGTGCATACAAACTTAGTAACATGATATATTCATTCACAAATATTCTTTTACATTTTGAACCGAAATAGCTCGACATTATCAGATGGTATACAGGCACATTGATTAATTAATGATCAGATTGAGAGAGGGAGAGGGAATCGAGAAGGGATAGAGAAAAAGATGGGAGTCGATCAGGGAGAAGGTGGAGAGAGAAAGAGGGAGATTTTTATAGAAAGGGAGAGGAAAATAGCTTAAAATAGAGCTATAGAGGGGTAAGTTTGAGAAAGGGAGAGAGGGGGGAGAAAGAGGGGGGAATAAGGTAGAAAAAGTAATATGTGAGAGGAGAGAATTAAATGAGTAATATAGTAAAAGAGAGAAAATTATTGAAGGAGGTGAAAGAGAAAGTCCAAATTCATCAATATCCAAGACTAATTAGGTATCTTTGTTAACCAAACATCATCCCTAATTACTACATTGATACCAATATTCACCAATATCCACATACATGATATCATCAATGAATCTTAACCACGCCAATTCATCAAAGGCAATCATATGATTATTAGACTTTTCATGAGGTATACCTTTCTGTCCTATCGGGAACCTTCATGTTGTCTCCTATAAGGGGTAATCAGCTATCGAAGCAACTAGATTTCGTGAGGGCCTGGGCAAATTTCTTACAAAAATGAATCCTTCTAATTTCTAGTTTCTCAAGCTGTTTGTATCCCAGTGCTTCATTGTAAGATGAATGTTAAGCTAAACCCACGATCAAACGAATGGCACGTTTTTGCACTCTCTCAATTTGGCGAGTTGGGAGAAGGTAAGACCTGGGTGCAAAACAGGGGTAGCATACTCGACAAGGGGGGGGGGGGGGGGGGGGGGGTGGCGAATGAAACCTGTACAATTGTCAACAAATAACAGACAGGGAGCCGAAACGAAAAACTGTTTTTTCTTCTTCTTTAACAAACCTCCCATATCAAGAAATCAGATAGATGCATTTATGTACATTTCAAATTGATGACAAAAACATGACACAGAGAAACACAGCTAAGGCTACAATTTCAATGCAGTTTAATCAAATGATATCAGAATATAGTACATAAAACAAACAACTTCGGCCCAAATGTTAAAACTTTAAAATGTTCTAGGATCTGAAGCTGTGTAGGGCAAAGAAAAGATTAATTTATGATGATGATGTAGCAAACATACATGTCCTCTGTAGCTCCTTTCTTGTTTTTCATCTAATTATGCATTATGCATATAATGAGTTGACCATATATTGCAAGAGAAGTTGTGATGATATATTATCTCAGATTTAAATCCGAAATAATTTAGGTGACTGCACTACCTATCATGTTGATATCAATGGATGAAAATGTATTTCAAGGATCAGAAATGTGAAAACACAAAACAAAAAAACAAAGAAAAAACCTTAGAATGAAGTACCTCCGACACCAAAATCTTTCACCCCATGAAGTTCCATTTAAAAGAGCGATTGTATTATCTACCTACTATCTTGATAATATCAAAAATGAAAAAGCATTTCTGGGATTTAAAAATGTGAAAACACATTAAAAGAGCATAAAATATCTCAGAATTTGATTGCCCCTGAAACCATAATATTTCTACCCTAAGAAATTCCATTTAAAAGCACACCTTATTATCAGTTTCATCATTTATGTGAGTCACCATAGAGGGAATTTTGTATACTTTCGTGAAAGTAAAGAGTACAAATGATACAATTTTAATTTATAGAAGTGGTATCAGCCCCTGAATAAAGATATGGCACACAAATTTCTGCTCTTTCACATGTCTTAACTTCTAACTTTATAATAATAAAAACGTTCTTAAAAACTAGAACTTTTAGTGTCCTGTTATAATATAAAATGATTGATGAAACACATTTATTGAGCCAAATATGATGTCTTTACATGAGCTAAATTACATTAATATCAGCAAAACAAATTCCCCAAAGTACTTATTGAATCAGTGAATCAAGGTCTTATTTCAATGTTTGCATTGACATTTGTGAGTGACTTTTGATGGTTGACATCACTTCCATTCTTTCAAAATGAATTAGAAACTTATTATTCAAAAATTGCAAATTTTACAAAATAAATTACTTAAAACAGTAATAAGAGTGGAAAATAGATACTCAATTATTTTTGTTTTTGGATACCTTAGTTGAGAGATGTAATAAACATGTTTTATGTATAATATATAAGATTGCAAACCAATTAACTCCGGAATATCTTTGCTATAGCTTAAGAAATGCTCTTCGTATAGTTACTTTACCAAGAAATGAAATGTGCTTCAAAAGAAAAGTTTAAGTTGTTATGGTGCAAAACTATGGAATGAAAGTTTATATTTGTAATATCCCGTTTGACTTTAGCAAATAAAACAACTGATTTGTTTTTCTTCTCTGTTTCTGTCCCTTTTCTTCTTTTCTAAATAGGGCTAGTTTGAATTTCTCGCCTTTTAACCTACATGTAATATGTATGTATATATTTTTTTAATGCAACTTCGTATGTAGACCATGTTAATCTAATGTATTTTTCTTTGTAAAATTGTGATTGCTTTTATATATGCACGGCCATGCTGAAGAACAGCCATATGGCTGAAGTATGCCACCGTGATAAAATAAAATAAAATAAACAAAACAAAACTAATTCTGAGCTTCATTACAGGCTCTGGTTCTTGGATTGGTCTGATTTGATCGTATTATAAGGTTCCCCAACTTTTGAGAGCCAGAGTTCTTGATGTAGCTTTTATACGGCTCTTATTACTTTGGGAGAAGAAATTGGCAGGTGTAAATCTCTAATCTCTAAAAAATCCTTTCAATCAAGTAAAGTTTGGTAACATACAATCATACAATATGTGAACTACCAAACAGTATAATAATTTCCCAAGCCTCCATGAAGAAAAGATGATTGTCCGCAAGTGACTTAATAATACTTATCACTACCGTACATGATGCATGTTTGAGTAAAGAAAAAAAAACTTTTCTTATGTACTGAGTACAGTTTCTGCAACCAACTGAGCCATAGTTCTGTTTGTAATACGTACACTGAGTAATGACATAAGAAATGAGAAATTAATTAATATATGAGAGAATATTCCATATTATTATTCTTTCATAGGAAATACAACTTTCCTGGTCTGGATAACAGGATTACAATCACCCTGTACCCATTTTAACGATGCAACTTTTGCTTTGATAAAAGAGAAGGAATATTGTACAGATATAAAGCATCTTTTCATACTCATGCTATCATATTTGTTTTATGAAGTGCTTGTGATACGATCATAAATACTTGTTTATGTCCACAAGAGAGAAGGATATTCAGAAAATGTTTAATGTTCAGTTTCTCCATTGTGGTATCTTATTTGTGACACTATATTATTAGATTGACAACATTAGGAATAAACTACCACTAATTAATTGATGCAGCAATTACCATATAACAATAAAATGTATCTATTACAGTGGTCTATAAATGATTATTCATCCCTTATTTGTAGAAAAGGCATTTATCTCTTATCTTGAAATCTGATTACATTGAGTGATCATTTCATGCACAAAAAATAAATAGGCAATTATAATACGATAAGCATTAGTCATATGATCGTTAATATTTCAAGACCTCCATTAGCATTATTTCATTTAGGATAACTGCATATAAATATACTTGTACATTAACAAATGAATAAAAGGTGTAATTATCATTTAATATATCTTTACTATAAATTTTCATAATCTTGGCATTAAAGGCATCGTTTAACAATGTTAAATCTGAGATGCACGGCCCTACGTGTTATCAGTGTCTGTGATAGGGTGTAATATTGAAGCCCTAAAAAAAAAATTGCGCTTCAAAATTGACCTGTCAAATGTTCTTGCAGTAAAAAGTAGTCATAATGGTTGTATGACAGACTATGCTTCGGCAACAACTGCTGTTGGCTTGTTCAGATGTGGCATAGAAAACCGCTGCAAAAAAACACTTTTTTTAAATGTGTAAAATGAAAGGCAACTGCGCGCAAAAAAGGACTTGCATGTATTCACTGAGCTCTGCGTAACGAGTAACAAGATTCAGAAATGTGAAGCGTATTACGCTTTACGTCATCATAAAAGAAGCGGTTTTGCCGCATATGAACAAACCTTAAAGTAACTAAATTCTTAACTTAAACCCTAGACCAAACACTCTACCTCACCCAAAACCTACCGGTAACCCTATATCTAACCTACAACCCACTTGCAGCCCGGCCTACCCCTATATCTATGATGAAATGTAACCAAGAGAAGCTGTTGTCTGAGCATATGTCAGAGCATCATCATAATACAGGTTGCGTATATGCATGATTGTGCTGGCTTAGAAAATGTTTAATTGACCAGATAAGACAGAATAGCAGATGACTTACATGAAAACCTATCGGAAATGGATACCAAACAAAAAATGAACAAGTGTCTATTTGGATGTTCAATTCAATTCAAAGCTTTAAAAGTGATCAAGTCTAGCTCTCACCTCTCTATTGCTGAAGGTAGTGAGTTGGCCTACATGATTTCAAATTATTCAATATAATAATAATAATAATAATCTGGATTCATATAGTGCTTAATACAAAATACTGTCTCTAAGCGCTTTACAGATATCATTACCCAAGCCATCAGATTCTTTCAAGCAGAATGTGCAACATCTCCACTCCCTGGGGAGTATTCCTACCATACGGTCACTGTGAGGGCATATGGCGTCCATCTAACGTCTAGCAGTTAAAAAAAATAAACATTTTAGATAATGTACATATCAATATTTAGGCTGATTTCAATTGTACAGGAATGTCCCTCAATCCGCTTTCTTGATTATTAATACAGTATCAATGACAATTATGACAGTTGGGATGACACGGCTGACCGCTGACACGGCAACGACATCCCCCAGTTATATCTCCAGTACCCTGTGAGGACAAAAGAAAGAGGAGGGGGGAAAGAGTAAGAGACAAAGTTTATATCATGTTAGGTTCTCCAATTAATATACATCATCAAGGTAATTCCCATATTCCACAGTCTTCTTTTTTTCTTCAAAGTGATACGTTTTGAGCATCAAATATTTGTAACATTATAATCAGTGCATCATCAAACACTATTTAAATTGTTATAAACGAAACAAAGATTCAAATATCCAACTGCATGGAAACCACCTTGAGTTCAAAATAGTCTACCGGTAATAGAACCAGTTGGTACAATCAATTATCAGTGATTTAACAGAACACATATTGGCTTCAGGTTTTTAATGTCTCTTATCTTTGACCCTGGAAAGTGAGACTACCTAAATTTTCGCATCTTTTCTTAGACTTGTGATCCTAGTTCTTGACTACACACTGTCCAGTATTTAGAGAAACCTCTGGTCCCATCTACTACTCTCTGTGAAGTGACTCTACTTGGTACTGAGCTATAGAGTACCGAAGCTGTGACATCATAAAATTCTCTTTTTAGAATTTCTCAATTTCTTCTTTATTTTCCAAAAGAGCATCAAAAATAATGTCCGAATGTCGAAAACCAATTGAATATGGTTATGAGCCAGAGCGATATAACACTGAGTTCCTAGTACAGGATCTATTTATTCAGATGGTCATATCTCAGCCAGTACTTTACATATTCAATTGGTTTTCGACATTCAGACATCATTTTTGATGCTCTTTCTGAAAATGAAGGAAATATTGAGAAATTCCAAAAATAGATTTTTGATGACGCCACACTAGACCATGGAACAGTCAAAACATTTGATTTTTGAAAACAGTCTTAATATTTCCAACTTGTTCATATTCATTGATCCTTTGTTGATCTATGCTATCAACATATGAGTGGAATAGCTAGATCCAAGGTACCGGTAGTTTTTTTAGCAATATTTAATAATCTGCTCTTAGCACAATTTTCAATTTCGTACCATTGTTTTTTATTATGTCAATTATATTGTAACCATCGCAATTCATTCTTTGGACTGCAAGATTTCACTACAATCCTTCAATAAATCTCTGAATGACTACATGCTTTATTTCAAATCATACATTTTCACTCCTTTCACTGACTTACCCCTTTTCCCCATCGAGCTTGCTTCGTTACCCAGCAGATCTCCATTTGGCAGACCGAACATTTTATCCAATCACAACCTCCCTTCTTCTGCACAATGATACTACAATTAGGGCACTTCATGGCCTCTCCGCTTCTCACCAATTCCTACGATAAGAATTAAAAAGAAAATGTTTATAAAATGTGTAAAATGTAAAATACGAATAAAAAGCATATTGCAAAGCAGGCAAAATTACTGAGATGCTCTTATATAATAAAGACCTTAAAATTACTTTTTTTTTCTTCTCCATCAGTTATTAATTGAATAATACTTACACTAAAAACACATAATTATATTGATTACAAAGAAAAACACTTGAATTATACTTATAAACTTAATACTACTGTAAAATTCATTTAACTTGGGGGAGGGGGGGGGGGGGGGGAGGTGTTACGATCACTAAATACTGACCCTTTGTGGTATTTAATCTTGATTAGTAAAAGTATATTTATAGCTGAATTGCATATCGTGATCAAAGGTCTTCATATTTGTTTCCATTATCGGTCTATATTTTTGCTGTTGCTTTGTTTTATTATGTATTGTACTATTCTACTATTTATGAAGTTGACTACTGTTTCACATTGTATTTTAATTAAACTATGTAATACAAGACTCTTATGAAAAGCAGTTTTTATGTACTGTACAGACTACCCTGTATAAAGAACATAGGATCAATAATTAAATAAATAACATCATACCTGTTGAAAGAAAGTCATGGATGAATGGTGGGAGAAAATGAAAACAAAGTTGAATACAGAAGGAGAAGGAGCAGCATGAAAAGGTAAAAGGTAAAATAATAGAACAGGGGGTGGGTGTATGAAATGAGAAGATCAAGAAACACAGAATTTCAGGAAATTAAAGGAGGTTGCAAATGAAGTGAAGAAATATAAGTGACTAAACAATTCAAGGATACCAGTACACAGATTAAGAGCATTGATTTAAAGCCTGTCTGCACTACTTGTAGCTACTTGCGCCCTCAATTTAGCCCACAATGCCTAAGTGGTACCCGTTGATCCCCCATGGTCCCCTTTTTCTTATGTTAATTGAGAGCTGATTTGATGAGATAACCATCTGCCAGTGACCATGCAGGGTGGTCTAATCCCTCCTGGCCAAACTGGTGCAGACAGGCTTTAAGAGAGAAGAATACATCACCTCCAGAGTTTCTTGTGTCTGCCTCGCCGACACGTCGTTCTGCGCCCTTGTTTTGAGATCCTCCTGGTATTGCTTACAGTCTATGCCTTCATGAATGGCTTTACATGTCAAACAGTTTATTCGCTTGCACAGAGGGCAGTTGAAGAAGTTGTTATTGTCTTCGTAGAAGCAGAATCCTCTGCAGTCTGTCGTCTTGCAGTGGAAGCTGTTGGCTGCGCTGGACTCCGCCCGACGAAGACCGCGTTCCAGGTACTTCTGAAAGTTTTCTTCACTCAAGAGCTGTGACAACAGATGAAATAGTTTCATTTGAGTGAATGATGTGCTGTAATAGTATATCATTCTGTTGACTAACAAATTCTCTCATATCTATTGGCTCAATACAGAAACCATCTGTTTCCTAAAGGCAATGATTTAAAGGGAAAAGACTCTTCTTTTTATTTTTCACAAAAAACTATCAACAAACATTTTGCAAGGACCAGAAACGGCTATGTTGGATCAATTTGTTTGTCTGTTTGAAAAGAGAAGGGTGAGAATGAATGAAAATACCATGACATATCACTTGATTGTGTTGGCAGTGTATGCTCTGTCTCTACTTTGCCAACAAATATAACATTTAAGATTTGACATAGAGTGTGAACTTAGCCATTTGAAATACAGCATTAAAAACTACGCTAAATACCTGAAATGTACTATGTTTTTGTATCTGTATTACTGTACAGTGACTCACAGCACACTAATGTAATACCTTTAGATAGTTCCTATAACATTCTGTGTTCTGTACGTATAGAGAGCACAAGACTAGTTTTCACTCTTGTGGGCTTAAAGAGAAGGTTGAGTTCTGGTCAAGCGATTGTATTGTGAAAGAAACGATTGATCATCTAGCATATCAGTATTTATGAGTATTGCAAGGTTCTGGAATCATCAAAATGCTAAGAAATTTGGCCCAGTCTTCGTAAAGTTATAAGCACTGTACACAGAAAGATGTATATGGGACTAAACGAACAAGTGGCGAAAAAATATGTCCCGATTTTTAAGATGTTACATGCCATATTTAGAATATTAAGGCAATTGAAGAGCCATGCTTTTCAGGGAACATGTCTTATCTGATGTTCTTCCACACTTGCATAATACAATGATAACGCTCACAAATTATTTTTCACCTCTTCCCAGAACTCAACCTTCTCTTTAATATCCACCCTCATCCATTTGTCATGTCAACAATTACAATTTGGAGGTCACATTGATCTTCAAGTCCATCAAGATACTCACTGCTTTGATCTCCCTTTCAAGGACGTGCTGTGTGCAAGGGACGCCATCTTCCATCCCGGGACACTTGACCAAGGCATCTGTTGACTGCATCACATGCTGGCTTACACATTCCCTGTTACAACAAAAATATATTCATGAGCAGCAGATTTTAAAGCTGTTTGGATATCTATTGTTTTATTTCAAAGATTTACTTACCGGTAATCACACTTGGGCCTGTGCATAAAACTTACCATTGATGGTAATTGTGCCATCATAACTACCCATGGTAACAGGGCTCAACAGCCAATCAAAATCAAGATTTCCATGGGTAGTTACCATCAATGGTAAGTTTTGTGCAACGGGGCCCAGTACTGTATTTCCGTATGTCTTGTGGCACAAAGTAGTATAAGTTACATAAAGCATATGTGGTAAAGATTTCAGTTTGACTGATTACTAATGTGATAAACCTGACTTACATGCAACCAATGGCGTACGCCAGATTTTTTCAAAGGGGGTTTTAAAATCGGGCCCAAAATTTCGCAACGACTCAGCCAACCGCTGAATAAGCGGGGGGGGGGGGGGGGGGGGGGGTAAGCGGACACTTTTTTTTTTGGGGGGGGGGGGGGGGGGGTCCCCAAAAAATCACAACGACTCAGCAAGCTGCTGAATAAGAGGGGGGGGGGGAGGTAAAGTCACCTTTTTTAGATCAGCCATTGGCATAATTTTTTTTTTTTTTCATAAGGGGGGGGGGGTTTCCAAAAAACGTACACAAAACATGCACATAAAAAAAACTCAAGGGGGGGGGGGGGGTTTAACCCCTAACCCCCCCTGCGTATGCACCTGCATGCAACAGGTATGAAGATATGCAAAATACATGTTCTAAACATGATCCCTTCCTGATTTCTTCTTTCATCCATCCACCAGGTTATACACATACCTAATACCTGGCAGCATTATGAAGACACTCTCACAGCACCATACCTTTTGCAGGCCGGATCGCTGTTCGACAGGCATACAGAACAATCAAAAGGTTCCCTGCAGAAACTCAATAACCTAATAATGTTGTCTTACCTGCAGAATATGTGAAGGCATTCCCTTAGCATTACCCCTTCTTCAGAATCATAGTCCACAAGGCATACGGGACAGTCAAAGGGTTCTCGATTCAGGACCAGGTCTTGACCATCAATTCTTAAGAGATCCTGATAGTTCTGAACCACCTGCTCCCTCTCCTTCTGTGTAATGATATATTTTGATTTCCAATTGTGAGGATGCAATAAAGCTACACAATTATACAAGTATTCTTTAAAGTGAGAATTCATGAACTTGAAACTTGAACATGGCATAAATCTGCTCAATCAGCTAGACCCTAATGATAATGCTGATTCTAAGCTTCGGACAACATTCCACTTCCACTTGTCATAAGGCCTAAAAAAAGAAAGATGTTGTATTGCCTTTTTTCTTTTTCTTCTCCCTCTTTGGGCTGATATTTCTCACTTTTGAATGCTTTAATATTTTTTCTCTCTAAAAAACAGTAAAAAGTAAGACATTTTATTAAAAAGCCGACCATAGATTTCAAGATTTTTGGGTCGGTCGCAAAGGGCAATTAATACAACATCTTTTTTTTTAAGCCTAACAAAAGCCAAATCTGTCGCCATCTTCAAAGTTTGTTGAAAACCAACTTGTATTCAGAAGCAATAACTAGATTGGTGTGGGTCCATACTGTAGATTTCTCAGGAGCTTCCCACCAATCTTCATCATATCTCTATCGCATTGCACAAAAAGAACTTTGATTATTTGTATAATACCTATGTGCATCTGCGGGAGCCTTCTGAGCATGACTGTGATATTTCTGCCTACATATCTCCCTAATTGCATACAAAAGAACTCTGATAACTACAAAGCACTTTACCTTTTGGCCCTGTCATCTTCTTGCTTAGAAGGCTCGTTACAAATATGACCTGACATTAAACCTTGCCTCTTGTCTCCTCAATACCAACAATAATTCTTCCTTTCACAAAATCACTTGCAAAATTTGGTATAACTTGACCTCTTCACCTAAGACCTAGAAGGGAAGCAGATATTAATTTTCCTTTCTAGACATCATGGAAAATATCCAAAGTTTGAATTTTCCTTTATAATAATAATAATAATAATATGGATATTTATATAGCACCGGTATCCGCCGGGCTCTGACACTCATGGCGCTTTACACATATTACCCTGGTTATAGCCGAGCTGCCAAAGTAACTAGCGCTCAAGCATATCAGGTACCCATTTTCACCTGGGTGGAGAGTGGCAAATGTAGATTAACGTCTTGCCAAAGGACATTTAGTGCTGCAGCGGGACTTGAACCCCGTACCTTGTGATCTGCAGTCCGGTGACTTATCCACTAGACCACAACACATCTACATAAATCTTAAACAAGCAATCGTATGACTCCAAATATGTGTTCAGACTTTTGGACCCTAGATGCACAGATTACATCAACTGTTGGACTACTCACCTCTAAAAAAGCTTGCTCCTTCTCTTCTGTTTCTATCTGAAAGGCCCTCTCCGATGGGTGTATGGTATAGGAACCCTCTGTAGGAACCGAGTACGCGGCGGGTCGTTCAGTGGTGCAAGCCTGGCATCCCGGTATGAGAGGGGGGTTGACCAGGGTGCAGGCGGGACACACCCATCCAACCTAAGCAAAAAAAGCACAGGAGATGTTTTGAAGAATACTTTGATGCTAAAGAAATATCGCTTACCTAAATAAGACATTGAATACAGGTCACATGCCACTGACAAGGATAATGATAATGACAACAATAAAATTGGACTATGTAGAAAAGGTAGATCTGAGAAAAATGCTCATTAGCTTAAAATTGCGGAGTAACAACAACAATTACCATAGTGAGACAGATTTTATTGTTATGGATATTGGCTTTATGTGACTAGCCCTTAATTTGCCTAAGATTCTTTGACTGAAACATTACCATAATTGTAACTCCTGTTTGTTTATGTCACACTGTAATGTGAAACAACATGATTGTAAGTGTAAAACAATATGATTATTTATTTATTTATCTTCAAAAAAGATGTAACATATATTTTGTAAATCATTGTATTTTTTGACCAATAAAACTTATCAAGATTTTAAAAAAAATTGTAACTCCTAATCATCATCATGAAAACACTTGTGCAGATTCAAATATTCAAATCCCCATCACCTACATGAATTTCTAAAAAGTTGATACAGTTATTACAGCCATAGAGGCATAGACTGTTCACTTAATTACAATTTTTTCTCATCTTATCATTGACCTAGTTGTGAATATGCAATGCTTGTCAGATTTTTAGAGAATTCCCAACAGGTATGAAACCGGAATAACACCTAAACCTCCCAACACTGCACCTTGTTCCCATTTATTTAGCATAAACCTTATGCCTTTAAAAAAAAATGTTGTATTGCCCTTTGCTGCTTTTTAAACAAGTTTATATTCTTAAGTCGTTTTTTAGAGAAAAAAAATATTAAAGCATTCAAAACTGAGAAATATCAGCACAAAAGGGAGATAAAAAAAAAAAAGGATTTCCGACCGACCCACGTTTTGGCACCTAAAGGGCAATACAGCATCTTTTTCCTTTAGGCCTTACTGTAAAGGCTTGCAATTTGTATCCCAATATCGTGTCTGACTACGACACAACCCAAACTCAACTCACCTCCATGGCTGTTGGTTTCTTCTTCACCTCAGGCACTCTTTCAACCTGTGGAGACCTTGGACCTGAAGACCACCTATCCGAGGAACTGCTTGATGATGGTGCAAGTCTTTGTATCGAGTCGGGTTCATGCAGTGGGGGTGATGTGACTCTGCTGTGTGACGTCCGCAAGGTTCCGCGACCTTCCGTGAAATTGTTGGAGGTCCTTTGTAGGGCTTGGGGTTCTAAAAAAAAAATTCGCAAGAAATTCCTTATTACATTTCATCATTAAAAAAAATGCATCTAATCACTTTCCGCTTTATATAATCTTTCTTATTTAGAAATTAGAGGCATTTTATCATTCAACTCTCCGATTTTCTTCTGTTTTCATAATTCCAGTTACTTTTTTAAGCCATCACTTTCCACCTCTCACTTTCTACCATCGACCTGTACTTAGGTTTGGCTCATTAGATAATGGAATATTCTTGGACTCGAGATGTGCCAGCCTTGAGATGATGTCAGTATGCTTGCTAGTGCCGTAGTTGGACATTGTTTCTCAATTATTCTCACATAGCATTTCAATCAGTAGCTCCCCTCTGTGGTAAATTTACATTCAAACAATTAAATTGAATCAGATGATATGATCATGCTTCTTTTTTCATTTGCCAGCATCATAATACTGTATACTACTTTAACACCAGAATCTTTTAACACCTGAAACTTTTGCAGAATGTTAAACAAAGTTCATTTTTACATCGGTAAAGGCAATTAATTAAGAGTTGGGATTTAATATTTGCTCCATAAAAATTTTCAGTTCGGTCCACTCATTAAATAGGTTTATCTTGACCCATGGTTTAAAGCTCCGTAAGAATAATACCTGCGTATCCTCATGCTCAACATTCTGGCAATGATATATTCTTGTGGATACTTATCTATGCTAATTCAAGTCAATAGAGATGATCTATACCATTCGAATGATTCAAAGATTCAAATGAACATTTATTTTCTTCCAGTAAATTTGACAACATATTTGACATCTGTTCAAACAATACAATTTATATGTAGGAACATAGATATAATTAAAGAACTTGTATTACAAAGAAGAAGTCGCGAATCTTTAGGCTAAGGGTTTAATCAAATCTTTGTGAATTTCGGCCTTGGACCTATCCATTCTTAAGCACAAGTATCATTTAGTAGTAGATTACCTTTTATCCTATTTTGTTCCGGCCTATGTCTTGGATGGTTTTTTCGCTCTTCAGAGATAGCATGCTTCTCAATCTCCAGCTCCTGCTTCGTAGTGTTGACCTTTAAAGCCGAGGTCAAATAGAGGTAAAGGGTTGCACCAGAAGACGAGATTCCATTGCCTGCTAGTGTCTCAGTGTCTTTAACGATGCGGCCGCCAATAAGCCAATTCTGGACTCGCGTTGGAAGAGCGTATGTGAGACACGTCTGTAAGTAATCAATAGAAATAATTTTGCGAATTGAAAATCAAGGATATCATGCAACTTAAACATGTATGACCTTCAACTCAATTTTCTATCATAAAACCCCCAAAATAGCAGTACAAGAAAATGTCTAATGTAAATATGCTTCTACTTCTAATACTACTTCTTACATTACTTTCTCACAAATCCTCCACCCCCCCCCCCCCCCCCACAAAGAGACTCTAAGAAGTTTTTGCAGAAAAAAAAATAGATGTACTGTACACATAGTATTAGTTGCGTAAGTGGATGTTGAATTCACCACAAAATAACGCATATATGCGAGAAACTTGCAACAGACCGTGACAACTTTGAACTATCTTTTTCTCACACGTACAAGATAACTGATATTAGGCGATGGCTAAAGCGAGTAATTCTTGTTGGTTTTGAATGTCCATGAAAACAAATTCTGGCTACACTTGTAAACTCAGTGGAATAAAATGAAATTAATTACTTTCTTCCCTGTTTTCATTTCACTCACCATTTTCTTCAGACCAGCTATCGTTATATTCGATGGCACCGACATTCTTAATTTTAATTTGGATGAATCTTTGTCTTCAACTTGAACATGAATCCTGCAAATGAGAAGAAGAAAAAAACATTTACTGGTAATGAATGTGAATTCAAAGGAAAGGATATTGAGGACTATGAAAGATCAAACCATTGCTTAAAATGTCATGAGCATCGTTACCAAAGGTACATATACGTCAAAGGATAGCAATTTTGAAAAGTCCTTTTTAGTTTGATTATCAAAGGTACGTATACGTCAAAGGATAGAAATTTTGAAAAGTCCTTTTTAGTTTGATAATAATTCTGTAGTGATCAATCCACACCAATTCACTTAATTATTCATCAATATCTTGAACGTATCATTGCCATAATTCACAATCATTCACATAATCCAATACAATAAAAGTATATCCTATGGTGACAATAACACCTCTAAAAGAGATGATTAGTGTAAAATAACCATGTGACAAATACATTTTATTATCAGGTAGCTATAACAGTATTCCAAATGATTCGAGTTAGATGTTTCCACATTAATCATTTTTATAATATCAAATAATGGGAACTAATCTTCAAACAGATGTTTTCACTAAAAACTTGATAATTTCCATGAGAAACACTGGACATTCAAGTCCAGCTATCGTACATCGGATGGCATCGACTTTCTTTCTTTTAATTTTGATGAATCTGCATCAATGTACGCTTTAAAAAATCATCTGAAAAATATTGGAAATATGGAGGACCATACAAAGAAGATCAAAGATGGGGAAAACAAATTAAGATAAGAAAAGATAAGAAAAGATAGAATAAAACTAGTAGGGGCACTAACGATATTTCACTGCTTGAAGACACAGTAGTTCCAGCTGTTTCCACCAAGATGCTGAGCTTTGGTTGGTGGGTAGCGAGGTTCCCAGCCCAGATCTCAGCGTTCTTCACATCACCAGCCTGTATTGATGACTTTAAAAGTTCTACCATTGTTTCTGTTGATGGAAGAATATGATACATAACAGAATTTAGAACGACACAAGGCAACTTCATTGTCTTTTGTGGGCAGTGAATTTTGGAATAGGCCTATTAATGTCAGATTAACAAAATCTATTTCGTAATTCTGTTACAAGTCATTTGATAAACAAATTATGAATGAACTTTCAACTTGAAAAGTCTGCATATGAACTAAAATTATACTTTACATTATTAGTTTGTATATCGAAAGACATTGTTCAATATTCTTATTTTTTAAAGTATCAATTACAATAGTAAATGCATTATTTTTGTTATGTTACGTTTTCTAAACTGATTTGTACCAAAATACTTTGTTTAGCTGTTTAACCCTATTTAGCCCGGGCTATTTTGAAACTGCATAGCCCGGGGGGGGGGGGGGGGGGGGGGGCTTCTGAGGCCCCCCCCCTATGATCTCGGCCGTGAAACGCCCGATCGCCGCGAAAATTTGCATACATGTCAAGTGAAGTGTATAGAATACTATGGTAATTTCAATTTTTTGAAAAATTCACTCATTTGCATATTTATGGTAATTTATGCAAATAAGGTCATAAAATTCACATTTTTGCCCATAAATCAGACATTATTCATATTTAAGCATTCTTTCTCACTACATATATTTGTTAGACCATTTGGAATAATAATACAACACAAAAAATTGAAAAACCAGGGTTATTCCTTATGTTATCTATTGTTTTGATAATTTCTTATGTATTTCCTTGTTTTTTTTAACTTATGTATTTTATTGTTTTTGTTGTTTTATTTCATTTCCAACTATATTTCAACTATTTTGAACACAAAATAAACACCTCAACTATAAACAAGACCAAATAACCAATGTTTTATCTCTTTATTTGAAAAATGAGATTTCCATATGTTTTGTACACAAATCACAAAAATGAGCGATTTTTGGGCTGACATGCAAAGACAAAACAACACGTGACTTTGTAATGGTAGGTCCGATTTTCGAAAAATTTCTTTCAAAAGATGCGCAAGACTCGAAAGAAAAAAGTCACAAAATTTTAGTGCAAGATTTTCTTGCGTTAAAAAATTATCGCGAAAAATGTCGAGCTTAATAGGGTTAAGGGGTTAGTCCCGACTACCACATGTGCTATAACTTGGCCCCTTTTACCAACCATTAGTTTCTCTTCTTGTATATGTAAACACATCGTATGAAATACTGTATTGCTGTTGGTAAATCAAAAATCAAAACAAATCAAATAAGAACATTGCAAACTGATGAAGGAAATTGATAGTGCTTCCACTGCATCTGTTAGTAGTAGAAATCATTATACACATCTACTTTGTTTGTATTAAACCAAAGTTCAGTATGGGTCACTTCCAAAGTCAATTCATCCCATTTCCTGGGGAATTGTATGCTAATTTAACAATCCTTAACTTTGTACCATAAAGGTGAATATGAATACAAATTATATGTGTTCTGTGGGAATGATGATGCAGGCCCTTGTCATTTCTTTTATTAATGGTATATCAAGCATGAAAAGAGTCTGCTTTATGACTAAGCGGAGAAAAATATGTCCAAAAATTATCAAAGGGGGGGGGGGGGGGCGGATATATATATATATATATATTTTCCCCAAGTGTGTCCCCATTAACCAGTTTTGCAGTAGATCAGGGCTAGCTTCCCCAACTAAAATGCTATACTGAAGAATCATAACCCATTAAATTATGATTTATCTCATTCCCTTTAACTTTAATACAAAGGCTATCGTAGGCAAGAGTTTACGAAGGTATTAAGTGAACTTACGGATATCAATGTCGTCTCCTCCATTGTGGGTAGGTATTGAAACTCTGTCGTTCTCCGTCTTGGATCCTTTCTTCTTGATCGTTGCTCCTCCTCCTCCTCCTCCTACATCATTGGATCCCTGTTGGCCTGGAAACCTGGCTGCCATTGGAGCTACTCCTCGTTTACCTGGAGGATGGGGGTGGGGGTGGGCCGGGTGAGGAAAAGACAAAATGTGGTTTAGTTAATTTGCAGTACGTACTGGAGATGATGTAGGCTACTCTCCTGTAAGCGGTATCATGTTGGAGCCACTGGAAAGTGCGGTTAGAACATGCATTGCTGAATGGAGTGGAGAATACAGAGTTAAAAGAATTTATCTCAGAGCCAGACAGGCATTAAGTCAATACAAAATGTCCTTCTGGCTTTAAGCAGAATATAAAGTGATATATTAAGTTTGAACTGCCTCATTGTACTTATCTGAGAGACCGATTCAAGTTTGGGCCTTTTAATGGAATAAAATATATTTTTTATAAATTTAGTCCAAAATGCCTGTCATTTGACATTGATCTATGTCACCAATAAGTGTGGTAGATGTACTGATTAAAAATAAACTGCAATTACATTTCAATTGCATAGCAATCTGTCCAAAACTTTAAATATTACGCTTTAAATATGCACATACTCACATGAATTACTAAAGATAAACTGACAGATACTACCTGACACTAGCACAAACCATTACTGATAGTTTTTTCTTACCTTTATAGTGATTCAAGTATATATTTTGACAATAATCCATGACAATGAAACCAGGCTTTTTACTAGAAAATGATGGACAATATATGTGTTCGGTTCATGTACGGTATAAGTTCAATGCTCTGTTCAAGTGCTGCTTCGATAAACGACTGTACATGACAACATGAAACAGTATGGCATAAACAACTCAAGTGGAATTTGGCATTCAATATTTTTAAAATGCTTATCTTATATTACCTACTTGAGCATTCAAACCTCAAGTGTTCTGTTTTATTTTAATTTTCCTTCTCACTTCCTGAGCAGGCAAATGATTGTAATGACAGTCAAAATTATCTATTAAGATAAGGAAAGAAAAAAAAGTGAACACTATAGACAGGTGACTTTTCTGGACAGGTTTTACAATAATGGTACATATTTCTTCCTATGGTGACCTCTACAGACAGGCTCTATAGACTGGTACATCTTATAGGGAAATATAGCCACCTATATGACTGTATCTGGAAATAGCCCTCTGAATCAAGTCATCAAGCAATAAGTATACTATTCAATCATACTTTTTACATTTATTTGGGTCCCCCCCCCCCCCCCCCCTCTAGCACACTGTCGCTATTGTGGTAACCCCACACAGTAATATCCTACGGACGTACAAATACTTTTCCCCTGACCATGTTTCGTGGAGATGAAAAGCGAGAGTTCAGACTGTATTCACATGCTTGTTTCAAATTGTGTGATAAAAACTAAACCTTCAAATTTTCTGTTAAGAGCCAAAAAAGCATTAACTAAATGCAGTCAAACCTGCTTTGGTGACCACCTGTCTACCAAGACCACATACTTATTTTGTTTTCCTTGAAAATGGTTTCTCATTGAAACATGTACTATAAAAGGAACCTGTACATAAAGACCACCTGGTTATAAAAACCACCTTTCTTGTCTCCCTTGGGTGGTCTTTATAGACAGGTTTCACAGTACTATCATTTTATATAGAAAGAATGCCCTTCTGGCTCTCAGCAACCAAAATAAGATAAAAGTGTGGAAAAAAACTGACTTGTCATCCCGATTCGTCCTTGGACATTGACGGCACCGAATATCAATTGGAATTGCTGTCCCTCCTCAAAGCTGTTGAAAAGCATCAAATGGCGACTACCGTCTCTGTTCAAGAGGAACTCAAACTCCTGGGCTGTGTGATTCAGAACAGATATATCATCTAAATTTTCGCTGATGATGGGTTGAGATCGTGGCTGAAATGCAAAAGAATCAAGAAGAAATGAAAATTACTCTGGCACTAACATTTCCATACAAGAAATTTATACGTATATTTAGACTTGATTTTATTTAAAGATGTATTGCAGATATAGTGAAATGTACATCGTATATATTAAGTCTAGTAGTAATTTCTTATTTCTGCCTGTTATTGCGTGACATTTTCTTAATTTGATTTCTTTTTAAATTGTTTACTTAATCATAAGAAACTCTCTTTTTTAACTTTAAAGAAGGAATTATCATTGGTAATAATATTACCATTATATTTAAAAAATCTTCCTTATCTCTTGCATACGTAACAAGCTAGTTTTGGAATATAAGAAAGTGTTCAGTATGACGGCATTCTCAAACTACAATTTGAAACAAGTGCAGCAAACGCACTTCATCACCACTTAAATGGCAACGCTCAATGAAATGTACATAAACTTTTCTACCCCCCCCCCTTCTATCTCTGTCTCCTCTCTTCTACTTTTCTCACAATGAAGTTTTGTTCACAGATGGAGATAAACACTGAATCACTTCTTCACTAAAGATGAAGTCTTCAATGATGACGCAGACTGCCGACAACTACTGCATAATGTACTGAGTGAAATGAAAGGCTTGAATAGTAGGCTAGATACTATCGAGAAGAAGTTCAACAATCTATTCGAACAGCATACTTCTACTTCTACTTCTACGACGATACTCAGCAGGATCCATAAGTCAGGATGTAGTGCAAGGGAGAAGGAGAAGGAGACGGAGAAGGAGAAGGAGAAGGAGCAAGGGAATCTGAGGGCACAACAACAAGTATCTATGCCTACCACCAAATATTTCCCGACAATTCCTACCCATAACCGGTTTGAACTATTATCTGAGAAAACCGACTCAGACAACAGTGCCAAGAGTGTATCAATGCCAATGAAAATGAAAGATCAACTTCATGAATACAAGGCCAAGCACCTGAAATTGTTCTCCAAAACCAACATCACCCATCCTGAAGTTATCTCTGATGACGCAACTGATGACAGCGACGCAACTGTTGACAGCGACGCAACTGATGACAGCTCAGGCCGATCTTTGTCAACACCTACTAGTACTACTTCTACTTCACCACCATACCATGAGCAGATGGAGGGATACCGCCACCGACATAGTGTGATCCGCAACAAACGAGATGTAGTTGTGGTCGGTGATTCCATGATAAAACACATCGACGGAAGACATCTCTCCCGCAGCAAAATCGTGAGGTGCGTCTCTTTTCCCGGTGCAAAAGTGAGAGACATCTTCACCTCTTCACCTTGCGAGTTTCTCAAGCCAGGGGGAGAACTGATCATCCACGCTGGCACCAACAACATCTCTGAGGGTGCTGGTGAAGTTTGCCACCAAATCACAGACCTCGGCAAGTCTGTTGCTGCCGAGGGGTTTAACGTCTCAGTCTCTACGATCATCCATCGTAGATGGGAGAGTGAAGCGGACAAGAAGCGGGTTGATGAGATCAACTATCTGATGGAGTTGGCAGCCAGCGAGAACAGATGGGGCCTCATCATCAACAATGATATCAGCGAGCAGCATCTCGGGCGTGATGGCGTTCACCTCAACAGAGCCGGTCAACGAATCTTGGCAGGCAACCTGAAACGCCTCATCAACAGTGCTGACCAACCGACAACACGAGACCATGGCTGGACCCAACGGTCGTCCGATCAAGTTACAGGCAGTGGACCTGGAGCAAGGCGGCATCAAGCCATCTACCGAGAAAACCAGAGTCTTCATTCTGATGAGGAAAAAAGCAGCCCCGTAAAGTCCTACGCCGAATCTGTTTCTGGGAGATCTTTGGATTTCAGTGCAGTCGATCAGAGGTCACGACCGAAACCAGCCTTCAGACCATCCAAGGTGGACATGAAAGACTGGGCGAAATATCTTCAATTTGTAAGAAGGGTATTGAATTAAGTGAAAGTTTGACAAAATCTAGTGATGATCCGAAAATTATAGTTGACGGTCGAAAATATAAGTTCCCTTGTGGGAACTGTGATAAGCCAGTCAAATGTAATCAACACGGCCTTCTGTGTTCTTCTTGTAAAAAATGGTTTCACACTAATTGTCAAGCTATCACTATCAGTTTTTCAGAGTACCGCAGATTATATTATGAATGCCCTGATGAGAAGTGGAATTGTTTTACATGTTGTCTGCCATCTTTTTGTGACTCATTATTTAATGACGATTGTATAGAGATAGAAAGCCAAAACGAGGATAGACTAAAAGAAAACTATTTTAAGATAACGCGCGTTACACCTGAAAAGCAAGCGATAGCAAGAGTAATTCAGCCAAACCTCAGAGATGAAAACACTTCTCTTTATCAAGAATTTGAAGAAAAGTTTAAAGCTAAAGGTCTTCATTTTTTACACCTTAATGTGAGGTCTATTCTAAACAAGATATCGGAATTTAGAATTCTTTTTAAAAGAAAAAGGCTGTCTATTATTGCTTTCACTGAAACATGGTTAAACAATTCCATAAATGATGAAGAAATTGAAATAGACGGATATAAAATCATACGCCATGATCGATCCTCTGGCTCTGGAGGTGGTGTATGTTTCTATATCAGAAATGATATTGCATTTAATATTATGGATGCTATAAGTACTGGAGATACGGAATCCCTGTGGATAAATTTGCTTATACCAAGATCAAAACCAATTGTTGTTGGTGTTCTGTATCGACCTCCGAAAAACAATTTGTTTATCGAGAAATTGTCCAATATTCTTGATACATTAAAGAAGGATGACGAAATAATTCTTTTAGGAGACATGAATATTTGTCTTCTTCGCAAATCGCTACTGGCTAAAAAATATATTGACTTGTTGAGTCTTCATGGGTTTAGTCAACTCATTAAAGAGGCAACACGCGTTACACCTACATGTTCTTCTCTATTGGATCATGTTGGTTGTACCAAAGAAAATAAAATAAGTCAAAGTGGTGTCATTGATCTAGGTATTAGCGACCATTATTTTACTTTCTGTACACGGAAAAATGTTAGACTGGCTATAGGTCATCACAGGACTAATGATATCAGATCCATGAAAAAATATACAGAAGAGTCTTTCAATCTTCAACTATCTGTTGTTGATTGGTCACGAATAACTGACTGTACAGATGTAAATGAGGCAAGGTCAATATTTCAACATGTTTTTATCTCAAATTTGAATATGATAGCGCCACTGAAACGGATAAGAATAAAACAAAGATCAGAAACTTGGGTGACTAAAGATATTCTTTCCCTAATTCAAGAGAGAAATATAGTATACAAAAAATGGAGGAAAAGAGCAAAAGATGAGAAGCTCTATAAAAGATACAGAGTATTAAGAAATATGGTCCAAAGAGAGGTGAAAAAGGCTAAACTCGATTACTTACAAAACAAGATAGAAGAAAATAAACAAGATTCGAAAAAACTTTGGCAGAATCTAAAAAGCTTAGGATTGAAAATAAGAAGCGAAAAGAACAAGAATCTGTCATTAAAATTGATGGGGAATTATGTCATGATAAGATGGCCATCGCTGATGAATTCAATTCTCATTTCACAAATGTGGCTGCCAAATTAGTAGACAAACTCCCCCCTTCCAAAGACTTTTTCAGCGCAGACAATGATTGTATTCGTGACTTTTACGAAAGAAAAGGTGTACATGAAAACAGCTTCGAGTTATTACCAATCAGTGAACAATTTGTTTTCAAAGAGTTGCGTAAGTTGAATGTATCAAAAAGTACTGGGTTAGACTTGATTCCAGCTAAATTTCTAAAAGATGGTGCGAAGGTTTTATTTAAGCCTCTAAGTTACTTAATGAACCTATCTATCTTGACGAGTACTTTTCCAGAAGATATGAAAATAGCAAAAGTGACTCCACTTTATAAAAAGAAAGATAAAACTGATGTTAGCAACTATAGACCTATTAGTGTTTTAAGCGTAGCATCAAAGATTCTAGAAAAATCGGTCTGTGTTCAAATTGAAAGATACTTCAAAGAAAATGATATAGTTTATGAATTTCAATCTGGTTTTCGACATGATTATTCGACTGAAACATGTCTAATTCGTTTGACTGATTATTTGAGGAGAGAAACTTCCCAAGGGCGCTTTGTTGGTATGGTGCTCCTTGATCTGCAAAAAGCTTTTGATACAGTTAATCATTGCGTCTTATTGAAGAAGTTACAACTAATGGGTTTTGCTAAGGCAAGTTTAGATTGGTTCAGATCCTACTTATCTAATCGGCACCAAGTAGTGGCCATTCATGATATTCGTTCCAAACTAATGCCTATAACATGCGGTGTTCCTCAGGGAAGCATTTTAGGCCCAATTCTATTTTCAAGTTATATAAATGATATGTGTATTTGTATAAAAGACTTCAAACTATTATTGTACGCAGATGACAGCGTACTACTCTATTCAAATCCTGATCCTAAATATATTGAGGAAAAGCTCAGTGAACAGCTGTCTACGTGTGTCGATTGGATGACTGATAATAAGCTTTCTTTACACTTGGGAAAAACAGAAAGCATTTTATTTTGTTCTAAAAGTAGTTCTAAAAAGTCATTTGAATTCAAAGTGACACACAATAATCAAGCAATCAAGAGAAAAGAGTCTGTGAAGTATTTAGGCATTGAGTTGGCTAGCGCAATTTCATTTTCATCTTTAGTAGAATCAGTTGTAAAAAAAGCAAATTCTCGTCTGAAATTTTTGTACAGATATCAAAGTTGTATGGATTTAAAAGCAAGACGTACACTCTGTTTTGCTCTTATTCAATGTTTATTTGACTATGCTAACCCTGCATGGTATAGTAACATAAACAAGTCAGATCAAAAGAAGTTGAAGATTATACAGAACAAAATGGTGAGATTTATCAACTGTTCTGGTCCAAGAACTCATGTTGGCTACAGCGAACTTTCTAAAGCTGGTTTTCTTGAAGTCGACCAAAGATCAAAACAACTCGCATTGCATCACGTGCATAAAATATATCATACTAGGTCGAATCATTGTATTCGATCCAACTTCGATCTTGTTACTGACGTACATGATTATAATACAAGAAATAGACGATTCAACTTTAACTTACCAGAAAGAGTAGGTAGTATTGGAAATTCGTTTTATTACAATGCCATAAAACATTGGAATTCCCTTCCCAATGGTGTAAAAGAAATAGGAAACTATGATCATTTTAAGAGGAAATTAAAGGAATACCTAATACTTGACAGTCAGAGAAGAGAAGTGAATGACATGTTATATGATTGAAATTTTTATTCTTCTGTCGGTTCATACCTTTTCATGTTGTATATACTTATGTTTTCGTACGTTATAGAAATTCTACAAATTCATCATTATTTTCCTCTTCTTCCTTCTCCTCTTTTTCTTCTTCTCCTTCTTCTTTTTCTTCTTCAGTTTAATGTTGTTATTATTATTATTATCTTTAATAAGTAGTTCTTTTAATTTTCTTATCTGTCTGTAAATATTACTATTTTAACTTATTAATTTTATACATGTCTGTAAGGGACCCCACTGGAAATAAGCTCTCGAGCTTTCGTGGGTTATCCTGTTCAAGCTGACTTATTTTTGATCTGTTATTATTGTATATTGTTGTATGTTGGAAGCTTGTCGAATAAAAATCAATCATCAATCACTACTTCATTATTTTAGAGACACAATGTTCATATTGGATACTTACTCTATCATCATTGTGCACTACACGGATGGAGTAGCCCGCATGCTTGTGATTAACAAGCTGTAGCTTGACTGGGGCATTTAGGAGACCCCCATCGTAACCGTTTTTAGCCGGTGGGCTCCCGTTCAGATCCCGCCTCCTAGTCTCTGGGTAACTGCTCAAGAAGCCTCTTCCTGAGAGAACGACAGTTATCCCAGATGTGTGGCCTCGTGACAGACTTGAGTGCATTATATGACGGTCAGTATAGCAGATGGATCACGCTTTGTAAAACAAATTGCAACCTCCTGAATGTTTTTTGTTTTTGCGTTAAAATCTTGGGTCTTGTTTTTATCAGGCCTACCTGGTTTTGGGAATGTTTGTCAATATTCCTGGTACAACAAGTCTCTCTAGATTCGTAAGTCAATAAAGAAGGTGTAATAAGGATAATTGGTTGAGAGAAAGTTTAAACACCAAACTGTATTGCAGTTTTGTTTTTTCAAATCTGAAGGGACAGGGGAAGAAGAGGGAAGGACAGGGAAAAGGAGAATTGGTCGAGACTGATCTCCTACAGGATGCTTGATGGTGACTTCTTGTTGGTAGAATGGACTTATTCTCATATAATTATGTTGCCAACAAATGCTCTTCACCTGCATCAAAATAAAACAAAAGATAAGATTGATTGATTAATGCACTCTCTCAAAGAAGAAGAAGAATGAATTAGAAATGGATCTTTGACATATATATGAGCATTTTATATGAACCTTTATAGTATTTTCAAATTCAACATGGACGGCTTAAAATATTTATGAAAAGGAATGGATTCATCACTTGAAAAAACGTATTCAAGCATTAGAGAATTTACAAAGAAGGGCCACAAAATTGGTACCCGAGCTTAAGACTCCTCCATATGAGCAAAAGTTATCTCATCAAAGACTCCCGAAACTTACATAACATCTTGCATGAAAAGATATGATAAAAATATACAAATTGTTTCATTGGATTGACCGAGAGGTAGTGCCAGACGTAGACTGGGTGCATACAATGTAGGCCAACCAGAGATCATAGTGAAAAGCTGAACATTACAAGGTCTAACACTGAGAAATGTAAAAACTCTTTTTACGTAAGAATGAGTAAACCCTGGAACACTTTAAATGAAGATGTATTTAATGCAGCCAGTGTCTACAATTTTGAAAACGGTCTGGACACGTACTAGAGATACAAACCTGCAAGTTCAAGTTGGACGCAAACCCACCTGGTCATGATCCGGCCAACTTCACGCAAAGAAGGAATTTGGAAAGACTTCAGAAGAATAAGTAAGACTACCACAGTCCTTTTCAGGACTACACAAACACTCAAGAAAAAAAGATTACCGACAGTCCCCAATCCTCCCCCTTTCTCTCACTCGGGGCAGACCGTATAAAGTAGTGTTGTAACATCACGGTCTCACGGATATCTCCAATTCCGTTTAACGCCAGTCCAAACCGGACGGTTTTCGGTTAAACGATTTGAAATATTTTTAAAAATAGCCAGGTTCGTGTGAAAAAACCCACGCATGAAGGACTTTCATTTAACTGCGAGGTGCAGTTGAAGGGGCCGATTTGTGCTTGTGAACTTGTCACAAATAATATTAACAATGTCGTTTTTAGAAGAATGTGTAAGATCATTAATGTAAATTAAAAACAGTAGAGGACCTAGGATAGAACCTTGTGGTATGCCGTGTGTAATATAGAAGAAAAATTGGATGAATTATTATTATAAACTACATATTGAGATCTATTACAAAGATTACTTTCAAACCAAGATGACAGACAAATTGGAGTGTTGTTCTAGTTTCCGAGTGGTGAGTCAAACACACTGATTACTGAGCTGGGAGACATTGCCAGGCATAGTGCCAGGTGGAGGGGCATAAATCGAAACTTAAAAAAAAAAAAAAAAGGAAAAACAAAACCGTCCAATTGAAAACGGATAGTGCCATGGGCGGTCGGATACCGGACGGTTAAACGTTTGACTACAGCACTAGTATAAAGCCTACTGTACATCCATATATGTTTAAACTCTCTCGATCTCTCTCTCTCTCTCATTCTCTATTTCTCGATCTCTCTCTCTCTCCTAACAATTAGCTTTGGCAGAACAGAGAACATTAACAGATTCAAACACTGCATATGATCCACATGCATCCAGTACTAGTATGCATGTGTAGTTTATTAAATGCACTTGTGACCTAGAGAGCACCATCCTATGAATGAATACTGTATGAATATGAACAGAGAGCAAAACATATTGTTGTCCTTACCATTTTGCAAGAGTAGGTACATGCATCTATTGTAGCCTTTGCGTATTTAAACAAGTACCGGTATTCACCTTTTTTAAAACATTTACGCACCCTAAACCATGAGATACTGAAATAATTATTGCACGGTCATCCGGGTGGTTTATACAAACCATGACGTGAAATATTATTTAAAATTGCACAATCATCCAGACTTCTGCAGAGCTGATTGTTCTGGTTGGTGCAATTAATATCCTTTATACGATGACAAATAATAACTTCAAATCTATTCACCTCCAAATACTTTGCACTCAAATAATAGCACATTGAATCATGGAACTGGAAATGGAATGCAACTTGGAATTTATTTTAAAACATTTTAGCCCAATAAAGCCAGTTGTGTTAATAATAAAACTATAATCCCACACCTTTCATTTCCCTTGGCAGCCTAAACAGTCCCAATCAACTGCTTAATTAATAATTGGCAACAAAAATGTCTTTTTTCATAGCCAGTCTTCACTATTTTATACTTAGACTTTAACCCCCACCACATGCCACATCAGCAAATGAATGCATTTACAATGACATGCCAGTGTCCATGAGTCATAGTTACAAGCAGGTTCAGGATCTTTGCCCAAATAGAAATGCATTGATATACTTCGCATTGCATTGATCACTATGCGAGTATTGGTAATGGTGAGTGGTGTGGCCACTGTAGCTGGGCCTGGTGGGTGAGCACTGCACTGGTGCATCACTGCATGGTGTGCCTAAGTAAAAGACTATCAAAATAAGAGAAGCCAACTTACATATTTTCTTGATGTTTGATGATACCTAATATTGATAAATCATCACAGCACCAAACAAAATGTATGTACAACCCGACAGGAAAGGAAATTGCGAAATACACTCATAATAAGGTGTGAACTAACACACATTCATGCGTCACATAAAGCGCTCCAAAAGTGGGAATTCCCCGTCCTGCATGCAGAAGATGACGACGAGGTCATAGGTCATCTGGCTTCATTGTTGCGATTAAATTAAAGGTATAATACCGTTACAGACGTTTATTACACAGCCTTCCCATGTTGAGGCAAATGAATATAAAGTCTTTATATTTTGATCCTTCATGTCAGATATAGAACAATTAAAAAAGAGATGAGGGAACGTCAGATCCGATGCTTGGTACGACAGGTAATTTCTGTTCCTGATCCCGGCCCCCCCACTCAGTGTTATTTAGGGTACGCATAATTATGCTCGTTCCCTCTTTTTGAAAGCACCCCCTATCTGAGGACTGCCAACATTTCCGAACCCCCCTTTCGCGGGCTTTTCGCGGGCTTTTCCTGCCTTGGAGACCCCCCTAAATCAGGAAAAATGCTCAGTGTACCCCCCTAAATTCGGAATAATTTCTCAGGAGTCCAAAGAGATGAGAGAAAAAAGGAAAAAAACACCCCCTTTTTAAAGAAATCTCCGGGTGAAAAGTCAAATACACCCCTATTTTTACAATTCTCGGGCCGGACTTCGTCGCACGAAAAGTACCCCTTTACCGGACATTTTGGCAACACGCATGCGGTCATTCCGACCCCTGAGTGGGGGGGGGGGGGGGGGGCCGGGTTCCTGATACACTAAAAGCATTACAAAAATATTTTAAAAATAAAAAAGAGGTATAGTAATACACTTTTGCCCATATAGAGTTTGATTTTTTTCACTATACCTCTTTTCCTAAAGTGATTGTGACAATATAGTTACCTTTTGATAGATAAAGTCGATAGGTTCTCAAAACTTTATTGATCAATATTAATATTTATCATTTATTTCTCAAACTCCAATTTTTGTTCTCGTACATAATTAGAATAGTTTTTACAAAACTGCAATAATTATAACAAAGCGTTTCTATCATTTGATAAACAAAAATAAATACAACACTATTCCTTGTTCATTATTTCACAATGTATAGGACTAAAATATATCACAATCACATAATAGAAAGATATTACCGCACTACACAGTTATTTCAACCCTAAAACTAGAACAAAACAATATTTTTTTCAGA
Organism: Strongylocentrotus droebachiensis; assembly: GCA_035222895.1. NCBI lineage: Eukaryota > Metazoa > Echinodermata > Echinoidea > Camarodonta > Strongylocentrotidae > Strongylocentrotus > Strongylocentrotus droebachiensis. The sequence continues at coordinate 137,316 of JAVYIG010002893.1, read as the reverse complement.
AAGAGACTGAATAGCTTAAAAAGAATATTATAACAAATAATGAGTTTCATATTTTTCAACATAGGCTATTATTATACAGAATTGGAATTTTTAGTTTTCTTTCATTAAAACACGATCTATCCCTTGGACCTATATCCCCCCCCCCCCATACTTACCCCTCCCCTCCCTTCTACTTGTGCGGATATATAGGGAATGCATTCTGGTAAAGGTTTCTTTACATTATTGTGTCGAAATGTTGTTGACTTCGTTCCCCTCTACTTCGCGCTCCCTTAAACTTCCCAGTATTCTCATTTTCTCAGATGTAGGGTAATTTTTTTTCTTCATCAATGCCAATTTTTTTCCCTCCCATTCATTTTCTTTGAACCTGCGTTTAATTTCGTCCATGGTTATAGGTAAACTCCGTTCTCTTCCCACGAAAATCAAATACTTTACCAGAATTAAAAAGTGATTTACCGATTGCTCCTTTCCTTGATCAATTAATGTTATTCCAAAAAATATCTCCTCTCAACTTAGGGATCGATCAACGAAGTTCTGAGAAGAAACTTATTCTCATAATTTCACAATCATTTCATGAAGAGAGGTTCACAAATTAATCCAACATTGTTGGTAACACTAACAGTGTATACAATCAGGGAAATTGGAGAGATACCTCCCGGAGTGACACAAGCCGGGAATAATTTTACTTTATGTAAAAAAAATAACAACAACAAATACAATACAATTTTTAAAAAACACCGGTATAATTATATAGGCCTACTTGTGACATTTTTTTATGATTATTGTCTAACAGGTTGAAAGTTTTTTGACAATAGTACTGAGTGATTTTGATGATGATAACCATGGTCTATAACCCTAGATGATCTGAGGCATATTAAAAGAAAAAAAGGAATATGAATTACTGATTTAATTAATTAATTAATTAATAGATTTATTTCTTAATATTGCTGCTGGTATTATCATTATTGATATCATTATTATTATGATGCTGGTTATTATCATTTTCAATATTATATTTATTCTTCTTATCATCATTATTATCATCATTAATATTGTTATTATTATCTTTAATATTATTATCATTATTATTATTACTATCATTATCATAATTGTTATTAATATTATTATTAATATTATTGTTGTTCAGTATTGGGAATTTGTCTATATAGGGCTTTAAATCATGAACTGTACGTGCAGCGAGCTCATGACGTCATGTCTATAAAGACCAAAGACCAAAAGAAGTAGCTAGAATTGTTTTGTTGTTGTTGCTCATATACACCACTAGGAAACAGAGTTCGTGCTTCCAAATCGAATTACCAGGGGGAAATGAATGAGAAAAATTATAGCAGAGAAGGAAAAGAGAGCTATATTAGAGAAAAGGGAAACGGACTATTAATATAATTTATAATAGAAAACTTGTGGAGTTGTCGTGGTATACTGTTGCTCATTCACTTGATTCTCATTTAAATGAGTTCGACTCCAGGCCAGGCCCGGCAATTTCCTTTTGGTACGAACTTCATCCACCATTTGCCACTCTCCACCCCGTCGTGCTATGGAGCGCGCAGCTCGAGTCTTTGAGCTAGTGTTGGAGTGCAGTCCAGTGAAATATATACGTTGCATATAAGAAGCCACCATTATAATTATATGGTTATTGCCCCTCCCCCACCCTATCTCCTCAATAAATTCAATGTCCCCTTAATGACTGGACCAGTTGCACAATATGTCAGTGATTTAGGGGCCACGAATGTCATGTAGACATTCTTACATAAATTATGCGAGGGAACAAAACAATCGAGCTTAGGAGGGGTCTGCAGGTCTGAGAGTTTGCTGGGATCGAGATGAATGGTGAGAATATAATTATAGAAAGTCCCGTCCTTGAGAGGCGGATTTAGTATTCTCTGGTCAAGGATCGAGGGGTTGCAAACCCGGAAAAAAACGATGAGCAAGGAAAATGAAAAACAAAAGGGTGGAAGAAATTCACTTTTTTTGGGGGGGGGTTGAGGGTAACCCTTTAGGGTAATTCCTGCCCCACTGCTTTGACCGAAAATATATTTTCTTCAGGAACTCGATTTTTGGGAAAAGGGGGCACCTACAAAGGGTAACCTTAAATAGAAAACAATACAAATTTCAGGGAAAGATATATATCTGAGAATGTATACTATTATCTAGATCCATTATTTTTAATTTATTTTAAAAATAATTCCATTAATTGGGGTAAAACAAAAATATTCCACCTTTATGAGCGACAGTGTATATAATTTAGCAGGGATGATCTTCAAGATTTTCTCTATATGTGGTCCAAGATGCAAGATGCTTGAGCATCATACTTTGCAGTTGTGGGTGATGGCCTGAAGATTCATTCATGAGCTAGCGAAGCGAGCGAGCAAAATATATTTTAAGATTTATGACTTGGCATTGTACGACCGATAAAATCTTAATAGTGGAAACAACCAATTCTGTTAGGGTTTTAAGCATTATCTCATAATGAAAGAATGAATAAGACCATAAATATATAAACTATAATGCAAGAGAGCGTAGCGACTAGCGAGCGAGCTTTTCTAGAAATTCAAAAATAATTACTCTCAGTCGCTTTATATTAATATAGGGACACATGTTTGGAAGGCTATAATTATGTGAAATCTGTTGTTTCGGGGGACAGAATATATGTCATGACAGTTTAAAGGGCCACATATTTTGTGTCCTTGGAACTACACAAAGCTTCTCCGATTCTTTGAAGCTAGATATAACTCTCTATATTGACTATAGATTTTTTTTTTTTTTTAAAGGCCTCACTTTGAAAACGAGATTTTTCCCTCCACAGAGATTTTATTGATTTTCATTTGAAACACATACAAAAATATATTTTCAAGGTAATTTACATTATAACATGAATACAAATTGGCTTTTCAAGATATACAAGTATTGATGAACTGTTGAGTTAACAGAAAACTAACAAATCAATAATTCATTTCTGACACTCATGGAAAGAAAAACAAATACAGAAAAAATATCATTTTAAGTAAACAAATTCCTGAATTGAAACCATTTTCTTGTGAATTTATTTTTTCTACAATTCGAATTTGCAATATACTTTTCGTTTTTGAAGTAATTTATAATCGAAACTCTAATATTATCAAAGTCGGGCAATTGTTTCTTTATTTTGCAAGTATACACCATCTGTCGCACCACAATAAGTATACAATTCAATGCATATTTATTTGAACCTTTTAAACCAAATAATTTATCTTGTAATGAAAATGTTAATTTATTTCCGGTTCCAGTATATATCCAGTGTTCTAACCTACCCCAAATATTTTTAACATGCGTACAATCACATAGCAGATGTATAACTGTTTCAATCTGTTCATTACAAAATGAACATTCTTTTCTTTTTTCATTTTAAACAGTAGATCGTTCGTATATAATATGCGTGCAAGACTTTAAACTGAAACCATCGTAAGCCCACATCAATGGTACAATTAAATCCAATAGAACAATTATGTTTCCTAACTCTTATCATTCAGGTCGAAAATGCATTTCCATTTAAGAAAACTTTTACATAGTCCTTTTCTTCTCTTTAATAAAATTGCATAGATATGTGAACATCCTTTAATACGTTTCATAACAAATGCCATTGTATCTGGGAAAAGAAGTTGTGGCACTTTGTTAAAAATAGTACAATTGTTAAACCCTTGTCTAATTGCATCGCATAATCCACGATAAAAAAGAAAATTTATTTGAATATTATACTTTTCTTGAAAGTGTTCTAGAGAGAAAAATTTACCATTTGTGTCTAAAATATCATTGACAAAACGAACTCCCTTTTGACACAATTTTTTATTATATATTGAGCTATTGCCTATTTTAATGTAATCATTATTCCATAAGGGTTGGCAAGAAATGTTATCATAATGCATGGACAAGAGCGTACTATAAGCCATGAACATTTCTTTCCAAAAAAGGTTTTTTGTTTTACCTGCCAGTTCCCGAAAATAATTGTTTCCCATATATAATTTTAAATCTTGCCGTTCAGGCAAGAAAGATTGCAAAAGACAGAGGATATTGCTATCTATTGAGCCAATTACTAATCTCTTAATCCAGGAAATTTGTAATGATTGGCAATGTGTGTATATATTTATCATTTTAACCCCTCCGTACTCTGAATAACTTTGTGACATTTAATTTCTACTTATTTTATCAGGTAGGTAAACAGATGCACTTATCGAAGTGAAAAAATATTAAAAAGGAAAAGGAGTGCGAGTCGAAGTAAAAGGGGCACGTATACGTGATGAGAGGGGCACTTCTTAACCATGAAAAGGGGCGCTGATCTGCCAGAGATTGGGGTACTTGAAAAAGTGGTGCGGGGGCACTGTGACCCTTGCCCCTGCCCCCCTCTCTCCTCCTCTGCCCCTGACCCAAATCGTTACTCAGGCGCGGATCCAGGATTTCTTAGGGGGGGGGGGCCCAAATTTGAAATTATGCGACCAAATATTGGTACGTAATGGTGACCAGCAGTGACGTAATGAGCAAAAACGTTTGGGAGGCAGACAAAACAAAAAATCCGCATCACCCCATTCTCTTACATGCAGGCCCCACTGAACGTTTTTCAAAGTGGGTGGGAGAGGCTAAAGTATTTACGATAAGGTTGAGCGTAGCATAAATTGACGTGGGGTCTAGGGGCAAAGGCCCGGCGGGGGTCAAGGGGCGGAGCCCCATGGAAGCTCAGGGGGTATGGGCATTTAATTACGGTCAGATGAGCATATTTTGATACTTTATTCATAAAACTGGCAGGTTACTAATTGGCGTGGGGTCAAGGGGGCTGAGCCCCATGAAACTCAGGGATTTTATAACGGTCAGATAAGCATTCAGGGGTCCGCCTAAGGCCCCCTGGTGATGTCCGGGGGGCAGGGCCCGCCTTAGGGCTCTAGGTGGAATCCAGGGGGCGGAGCCCCGGAAGCTCAAGGGTTTTTAGGCATTTAATCACGGTCAGATGAGCACATTTGTGACACTGGCAGTTAACTATTCTTTCTTTCTTGCTTTCTTTCTTTCTATTTCTCTTTAATATACTTTTTCAAAAAAGGTGGGGGCTGGGGGGGGGGGGGGGGGAGGGAGCTCGAGACTCCCGATTCCCGCCGGTTACGCGGGCCCTGACATGTGGGCATCTCAATAAGCATATTTCTTGCCTGACTGTAAATTTAGGAATTTGTCATCTTGCAACAAACGCATAAAAAAGTATAATTTACTCAAAAGTGAGGAGAAATCTCGAATAATTATGTCATTTCAGTAAATCACCGTACGGTTATGGAATTAGAAATAAACCACGTTTGAATTTTATTTCCCCCCCCCCCCATCTACACCTTGTTGGCGGGAAAAAACTGATTTCCCCTACCTTTCTTCTTTCTCTTTTCACCCGTTTCTTTTCTTCTTCCTCTTTCCCTTTCCCGTTCCCTTCCCCTTTTTAGCGAGGGGGGGGGGGGGGAGTCAAGGGCCTTTTGCCCCTCCTCCATTCTACAACTTGTTAGCGGGAAAATTGATATTCCCCTTGTTTTCCTTTCTTCTTTCTCTTTTTTGGCCTTATCTCCTCTTTTCCTCAGTTTTTCTTTCCCTTTCCTTCCTTCTCTCTTATTTTATTATGGGGGGGGGGGGCGGGCTGGAAGGCAACAACCTAGGAGGAAAGGCACTTTCAGCCCCCCCCCCCCCCCCCCCTCCCCTTGATCCGCGCCTGTTACTGCTTTTCTCTCCCTTCCCCGCCCCCACTCCCTCCAAATCCGCCTGTATTGTCCATCAAGACTAAAGTGATATGTGTAAATAACATTCCGATGGGATCATCGGCAGCGGCGGACGGACACCCTTCCTTTCCTTTCCCCTGACGTCATTGTACTTTACCTCCGTAAAGCATTATACAAACTAAAATACCCACAATTCCTTTTTAGATAGGTAAATTATATGATATCTTATATATGAATTATCAAAAAACACACATCATTGGAAAATCTTTTTATATTTAGATCATAAGCGGTTCTAGGATATAAATCGATCTTAAATTCAATGGAAAAAACAAATGGCAACAATACTATTTTACTTTCTACTGAATCATGGGAAGGATACCTCTTTACGATTTAGGTAATAATTGACAAGTCCGTCACCATTGTACTATGTATACGGCTGCTTATCAGCTGCGCATTAATAATAAAGGAAGTTGATTGGGATTCAAACTGGAATAAAACAGGAGACTTCACCTTTGGAAACGTTCTATTTTTTCAAGATTTTGCGTCCGAATCGCATTTCATATATCATTCATTGAATATTTATATCCTGAAGTATATAACTGAGTCCTTTTGAGCGTCATTCGTTGAGCTGAAAGCCTAAAATCGGGATTTTGATGGTTCTTCTGTTGTGGGATCGTCGTTTTAGCGCGTCAAAGTACAAAGTACCGTTTGTTTCCTTCCGTAATCCAATTCCAATGGCTTGTTGTGGTGAAGGCGATTGGAAATCATTATCGAACGCTCAAAGTGCTGTTGTTTTTAGACTGAGTCATCAAATACCGAGTCATCACTGTGAAAAGCACTGTAAATTTAACATTAGTTCAAATCTCTGTTTACCGAGTTTAGCTTGAAATTGTTAACACTGCATCTGCTCAGTCCACACAACACAGATCAGCAGCACAGTCAGAACTTATTTGGTTGAGCAAAAGTGTTCAGTGAAATATTAAAGAGAAAAGTTTTTAACAAGTTGTAAAGCAGTACTATTTAAGCGTCTAATACTGTGCTTCACCAACATTTACTTCTTCTGAGAGCATTCAATTTAAATCAAGCAATATCACATTTGGGAGTTATACAATTGACGCAGTGAAAACACCTTGCTCGGTCGCAAAGAAGAGGAAGAATATTGCACAGGAATTCTGCTAATCCAAAGTTTTCCTCAGCTCACTTGAAAGTTGAAACTGAATTGAAGCCAAGATGAAGCTACTTGAGAATCCCAAATTGGAAGCCATCAGTGAAGCTCTTGCCATGGAAATGGGAGAATGCAGAATCCTTGGAAAGTATGTAAATTCTTTTTTTTTTGGGGGGGGGGGGGCTGAGCTAGTAGGGGCAAGTTTTTGACAAAATCCAAACATATTTGGATTTTGGAGAAGGAAGATGGGAATTCAGAGTCATGAGAGTGATAACAAAAAAAATCTTTTTAATATACACGATTTAATGCCCTTGATCCCTGTTCATGTATTGTATGGAAATCATGACAGAAAGGAAACTAGATTCTAAATCTAATGTACTGTAGACTTTAATACATTGTTTTTGTTGTTGCATAATTTTCATTAGACTAGATCTATAGACCCTAGATCTAGGCCAGGTCTAAATGGTTTTTAGATATCAGGGTTGTAATAATATTAGTACACTTTGGTGATTGATTAAATAACCAAATGTTTCCCCATGAAAGTGATAATGTTTGTGGAACCTTTTCCCAAGGAAGCAAGCAAAACAATTGTGTGCATTTTGTAAGACTAAGTAAGAGCATCATTTCGTATTTGTTTTGATAAAGCACTTTGCTGAGTTTGCTCTTTGTTTTAATACTCTTCTGATTTTCTTTTCACTGATTAATGTACCTGGTATGCATTCAATAGTGTTGAGCCTTCAATTATTCCGGGAATGGATAGGTTTCCCTAGATTGCTTTTGTACAATTTATCGAATTAATTTTTGTAAAAATATCTTTGTTACCTGTACACCTTAAATTGAAGAATGAAGATAATTGTTTTTTTAAGTGAACTGCAAGTTTTATCTCATGAAAGTTCATCTAAACATCATACATTCACTGAGCTTTGGTTATTTTACTTCAGGGTGGAAAGCTACTCCTGCAAGATGGCCGGTCAGGACAAACGTCTCTTCAAGCTCCTGAGCCAGGAGAACGGTCATTCTCCAAGCGAGTTGCAGGCCCTGTCACCTCCACAGAGTGCACTGACAGTCCAGCACCCTAACATTGTCAGTCGCAGCAGCGGGGATGAAGCTGGGGGACCCCTGTGCCATACTTGCAGCAGGAAAATGATCTTCTACCTCATCTCAACGCTCAATGCCGCATTTCACCCAGATTACGATTTTAGGTAAATGCTTCTGGAGGGAATTAGTGAGAGTCGCTTTAATATTGAAAGATGAATAAGAGGAAATTATTCAAACAATGAAAACTTTGGTACATTTAATTTGTGTTCAGGAAAACTGTTAAACGATGTATTTAACTTTTGTTCTTGAAAGCTCCTCCTCCAGCATTATTTCTATATAATCTGCTTTTCTAGAGCTTGTGGAAAAAAATTCAGAGCTCTTTTTAGTCATTCTAGAGCTTTTGGTCTTTATTATTTCAAGAATATTATTTATTTGTAACCAGAAGGGCATTAACTCATATACTTTTAAAAAACACAATTACCCCTCCTTCTGGAAAATCCTGAATCCGCTGCTCTACAGGACTAAAAAACAGTGTGAAAAGCAAAAATACAATTAGTCTGTGGCTAAGGTCTAAATTAAATTGAGGGATTTAAGCTGATGAAACTTTGTCTTTGTGTACTAAATAGGTTTTATGAAGCATGAGATATTCCCCATCAAGGTTTCAGACAGAATTTGATTGTAGCATACAGTTAAATGATATGTGAAAGGAGAATGTAGATCTGACCTAATACTTGTGTGCCTCATATCTACATGTAAATGACATTTTCTTTTCATCAACAGTGATGCCAAGAGTGATGAGTTCAGTCGCGAGCCAAGCTTGGACTGGACTGTGAATGCAGTCGATGGCAATCTGTTCTCTGCAGGCGGGGAGCTGTACACCACTCAGATCAGGCCTAAGCTCTGGGCTGCCATCAATGATGAAATCAATGCTACAGAATGTGAGATCTACAGGTACAAAAATCTTCAAATTTTACTGTATTTTAAAGTAGAGTAGTAGTAGTAGAATTATTCATGGTTTTTATTAGACAACTTCAAAATGGTAGCCCGAAAGCTAAATTAAATTGCAAGTTTTACAAGTATTAAAAAGCATTTCAACAAAACTAAGATATAGACAAGTAGGCTACACATAATACACAGTCGGGTAGATCATAACTAATTACACATTCCCTACTTGCAAACAAGTAGAGAAAGGGGCAGGGTAGTAGAATCTAGCCCTACTCTTGTTTGTTTGCATCAACATGTCCATATTTATTTTATGAGTTAAACTTATCAGCCTACATGTACATTATTGAAATTTTAACCATCAGTTTCGGTGCAGTGTCAAAAATCGCTACCTGTATATTGGCCAATTTAAAAAATGGAATCCTTGTATGACTTTCCCTCCTTGTATTCTACACATTTTATGATTAATTCATTAGCGATAACTCCAAATCGATTATTAATGGGCTCATTTATTGTGAAATCAGGCACAGCGGAGCACCCCAATTTGCATATCATTAGCGGCCCGTTCTATTTGAATAACCAACGGACATCTGCGTGAATCCAAACATGTGTGTGCTAGAATGTCAAATCTTAAAATTCGCGTTGCGCCTTTATTACTGCCAATATCGCTATGAAACTTTCCATACTAATTAAAATTATTATGAATTTGATGTCAGTGAAATAAATACGAAATTCCATGGAATAAAATTCGAGATATTAATGTGTTTTGAGCTTCGCCCCTCGAAAAACACGACGTCTACATTTTAGGTTCATGACCCTATCAAGAAATGCACGAAGTAGAGACTTGGTATGAATATTCATTAGGGTTGAATCCATACATGGGCGAATTTTCGCTTCTCCGCTGTATTTTTTTTGGTTATAACGTTCTTTTCCATGGGGCTTCATTTTTAAAAGTTGTAGTCAGCGAACTCATGGAACATGACGTCATCGATCTCAGCGATGTACTGCGCATGCGTCTTAGGCCAGTGCATGCCAGATCGAAACAGCTGAGCCATTAGCGTGCACGTGTGCTGTCGGCTGGCAAGACATGTATAGCCAACGCACACGCGAGGTTCAGACATGACACACATTTGAATGTATGGGTGACTGGTCAAACAATTTTGCGACAACGAAGGATTATTTTTGTTCGATGAGATTTGGACATTGGGGTATGTTTTTCTCTGATACGACCCTATCAAGCAACTATGAAAATAGATATTTCACAAGGATTGAGATTATTAAATTTTCTTTCTGTTCATACGAGGCAATTCTTTCTCGCTCTAAAAGAAATGGTGAATTTTACGGTGATTTGTATCTCATTTTTTTCGTTTTTGTTCGTCAAAACTATCCCTTAAATTTCACATTTTCGGTGCATCAATAACTCTTTTTATACACATGAGTGTCTTGCAAATTTATTAAATACTCGATTTAGTAGCTTTGATTGGTGATATTCATCACATTAATGAAGAATTTGTCTTCGAAATTTGTTTACTTTTTTTCGCATCGATCGGTACACAATTGTTGATTTTATGCAAATGATGTTTACTGGACGAGAGTCGATCGCACGGTAATTGGGGTGCTCCGCTGTGCCTGAAATGGTGTACAATGTATCTACACGCCAAGCTCAATAGTTTTTCTTAGCATGTGGCCAAGATTCAAGAGGGAAAGATAAGTTAAATTATTTTAGTTGAAACATTTTGAAGGATTGACCAAACAAAACAATTTATTTTTATGTCCATTTTATTTTTTCTATTGATTTTAACAGCTACAGTCCAGATCTGTCCTCGGACCCCTTTGGAGAAGAGGGAGTGTTGTGGTCCTTCAACTACTTCTTCTACAACAAGAAACTGAAAAGGATTCTCTTTTTCACCTGCAGAGCCACAAGGTATTTAATTAAACTATCATGCTGAAATCATGACAAATTTAGAATTTGTTCACGGTGTTCGAAGTAACCAAATTAATAATTCCCAGTTAACATACTTATTGATATTATTTGTAAAATAAAGTTTCTTCTGATTTCCCCTTTTAAAATAATTTATCAATGACATTAAAATTACCCCCAAGTCTCAAAAGCTACTCAATTTTAGTACATGACATGACAGCACATGTAATTAGATGCTGCATTTAGCCATGCCTTCTACGGTCATGTGAATTGCTTTGGATTTGTGTGATTGGCCAAAGTAACTTCTTCCAAAATATTTGTAATGTGTGGCGGTATATGAAAAAAATATTTAAAAAAGTTGTGTGAAATACATCAATCTTTTTGTCCCTTATTCCAAATGTAGAAAAAATAAACTTGCAAGGTGAATTCAGATTTTAGGGCTGGATTTTAGAGTGATGTTTTGTAAGTAGCTGCTGGTAACATGTAAATATTCCTGTTATCTATTACTCTTACTATTTGTCATATATCCCCCCCCCCCTCTCTCTCTCTCTCTCTCTCACTCTCTCTCACTCTCTCTCACTCTCTCTCACTCTCTCTCACTCTCTCTCACTCTCTCTCACTCTCTCTCACTCTCTCTCACTCTCTCTCTTCTTTTCTTCGCTGAAGGAGGGACCTTTGCCACGATTCTGGCCTGGGTCACGACCTGTCCCTGAATGTGGACGATGATGATCTCATGATGGAATCCGATGGAGAGAGCCAGCAGGATCTAGATTACTATGCAGAGTGGAACGGTGGAAGGTAAACAAAAACAAATTAAACTTACAAACAAACAGATTTTTCACAAATTGTAGTATAGTATAGGCCCTGTTTCACGTATCCTGCCATCAGTAACATGTTACAGGTTTTAAAAATAAACTATTGAAATCCTTGCCTGAGAATTGCTGTGTACAAATTTCTTATAGAATTGTGTTGGTTGCTATTCAAATTGCGTGTTATGTAATGAAACATGGACCCCCAATGTTTTTCTGACTTTAAATAGAAACCGTCCAGTGAATTCAGAAATAGGGCATGGCCTGAATCTACTTCATTCATGTAGTACAGCGAACCCAGCATAATTCTTACCTGACCCAGTAAACCTATAATTAGCCAGCAATGCTACGGCCTGTACCCTGTGTGTTAATGAAGGACATCCTGTCTGTGTCATGTGGGTTGGGTTAGTACAAGAACTAATTTGATCACCATGAGGATGAGTGTGACCTGGGTATGAGGGAGGATGGAGGAGATGGGCCAGGTACATGTACAGTCAAACCTGTTAAATAGCAAATGCCTGTATATAAAGACCAGTCTGTAAAAGCCAAATTTGTTTTGTTTAACATTGAAATGTGTACAGTGAAACCTGTATATAAAGACCACTCAAGGGGGACAAGAAATGTGGTTATATAGGCAGGTGGTCTTTAAGGACAGGTTCCTTTGATACAACACTGTTCACAAGAAACAAACATTGTGGTCTTCAGAGCCAGATGGTCACTGAAGCAGGCTTCACTGTATTTAATGAAACCTATAACTGAAATGCAATTAAAAATCAGTTAACCTTGATCAATAGTAATAATGGAAATGTACTTTTTCAGTGATTGTACAAAGGTTGTAGAACAGTCTGGTATTTCAGGTCTTGTGGATAGGTCTGTTTTGAGTCTTGTTTGATCAAATAATCACATATGTCTACATGTAACTGACCTATTTTAAGCCATTGACAACTGTGCCCAAGATGTATGTGTCGGCGGTCTGTTGAAACTTGAAATGGAGTCTGACCAAACTCAAGCCATGAGTAACAAGTTGAAACTAAAAAAGAATGAAATGAATGTTATTTATTAAGTGTTTTTGTCTCTTCTCCCCCAATGTTTGTTTTTGTTTATGCAGAGGGATGGAAGTATTCTAGAGCAGCAGTGATAGAAGTATCTTTTCTTGATGGACTGCGGCGAAGTGTTAACCAGGCTTGGGCGTCATTTCTCATTGTATACTAGTATTCATTCCAAAGTGGATTAACAGAAAAAAAGTAATCAAGCTACTCCAACCAACTACCACTTTTCAATGTAAAAACATATCGGTCCTTTTTGTCAGGCTTTATATCCCTACTAACACTACTATTATTCATTTTCACCTTAATTATAGTCATGGTGTTGGATTACTGTTTGTATTCGATCCTGAACAGCTCTTCAAAGATCAAAAGACAGTATCGTTGAAACAAATTGTAGCCATGCACTTATGTTATTCGGCTGTATTTTTAGCATTAAAGGAATAGTACAAGGAATTATTATAGCATAGGAAAGTGTGGTAATGGTTTTGAGGAATTGATTCTATGATAAGTGGTTTTTCTTTATAATATTTCTATGTTCCTGAGATGGTAGCCATGGCACAATGCACTTTTTCTTTGAGCTTCATTTATGCTTTGCAAAATACATGTATAGCGCTTGTATAAATAACTGAAAAGGGATTACAGCATATATCAAATACATTGGATGCTATTGTAGCAATGCCATAGCTTCATTGCAGGTATTTTTTGCCCCAAACTAAAAGAGTAATCTTTCGTTCTTAAGATTTGAAATCAAGGTCTGTTACTGATGTGTTGGGTTGAACATTTTTAGCAGTGTGGAAAGAATTATGTAAATGAGCACATATTAGTACATCTGAAATATACACACACTCTAATTTTGAAGTTTATGATCGTGGCATACCATGAAAGCCCAGCAGAGGCAAATACCAGAGCTATTCAAGAAGTTAGCTGCAGCAACAGCAGGAGTGTATTGATTTTATTTGACGGTTTCAATACCTGATTTGATTTGACGGTATCAAAGCCTGATTCGATTTGATGGTATCAATGCCTGATTTCATTTGAAGGCATCAATGCCTGATTTGATTTGACAGTATCAATGCCTGATTTGACTTAATGGTATCAATGCCTGATTCGACTTAATGGTATCAATGCCTGATTTGATTTGATATGCAGGGCGCGACAAACCCGCTTGCCCGACGTCCCGGGGCAACCAAATTGAGCCGTCGGGCAAGTAAATCAAATTATCACTTGCCCGATTCGGGCAAGTGATACTTTTACAGTAATTTCCTAGTGTCCAAGAACTCTACCATTCACCCGTCAACTTCTTACCCGTCGTCAAAATCCAGAAGCAAAAAAGCGATCGTTCCGATTTCGAAAAAACTTCACAGACAGCTAGCCAGCTCAGCTAGCTCAGCGCGCATGCAACAGTGACACTTCAAGCCATGAATGCCGCTCCGCCTCCACGCACGGCCGGCCGTGAGCTAGCTAGAGACAGCTAGCTAGCGCGATCGTACCAGCTGCGAGCTTATTCGCGCTCTCTCTCTCTAGCTCTGCAGGCCGCACCGACAGGCCTTTGCTATTCTCTGATTGCCGATTGGTTGAATCACGCCAAATATGACGTCATTATTCTAGGGAAATGAACACGTGCGAATCGGAATGGAATAAACAACAGGGATTTTCTAGTAAGTACAAAAAGTCAAATGTTTGATATTTATTCATAAAAAATAAAATGCGTTTTTTAAACCTTCAACCATCCTTTGTTGACCATTTTCTTTGACATATTAGGTTATTATTCAGTACAGTTACACTGTACATGTATGTGCATTAATTTGCTATCTAAAACACTAACTTATCATTATACGAGATAATAAATGCTTTAACCTCGAGTCCTTTTTCGCTTTAAAGTTTTGGGCAAGTGGAAATATTGTTTGGGCAAGTAAATTGAAAACCCACTTGCCCGACAGGGCAAGTGGTGAAAAAAATTCTTGTAGCACCCTGATATGTTTCAGGAACATAAAAATGTAGGTTTGAGTTATGAAGACCGATTCTGCTGGGTTACAGGAAATTGTAAATGATTAAATAATAGAAGAATATAGAGAGATATATATTTATTCTTTTGATACTTTGTTCATGTATAGAATTTGGATGTTTTGTACATAATTTCAGAAAGTGTTCCTCTGTTGTTGTCGTTTTTAATACTGTAGATGTGGCTTGTATATAATTATTCTACCTGTGGTTTACACATTGTGATTTGTTTTGTATTTTTGTACCAACTTAGCGATTTTGCTCCACTGACTGCTCTACCATTAGACTGTATTTATTATTGCTTTTGAAATTGGGTTGCCTGCTTAAGCACATTTGTGTACCCAATGTGCATATTGTTAGATTTGATGTGCTTTACATGTATTTCCATATTTTGCTGGAAACCTTTAAGTTGCTGTGGTGCTATGATCAACATTTACATTTTTGCTTGTGTGAGATACATTAATATCGACAATGGTCTACACGTTGATGCATCTAATAACACCGGTTTCAAACTGTCTATTGTTTGCATTTTTTTGTTTGGCCTCTATAGGAATGCTGTATAAATGTCTGATAGATTATTTCTAAATAACATTTTAACACAGAATTACATGCACCTTGGAGGACCTGTCATGATAGACATGTACTCTCCATAATATACTTTGAGTAGCTAGTGCATCAAGGATGAAGGCACTTGGGAGAAAAACAGAAATTAGTGATATTTTTTGTAAACAACAAACCTAAAAGTTATTCTTCACAATCCACTAACAAAAACTGTAAATTTGAAATTTGCATAGCTGTATAGTGATCTCATATTCCAAAAATTCAAAACTGTCTTATTATTGGTCCGATTTATTTCAAACTTTTGCCATGCTGTTTCTCTAATTTTTCTGCTTTCATTCAAATGAAGTTACTACAAGGGTTGGATAGCCCTCTAAAAGACATTACCACACAGGGCTTATAGAGTGTGATAGACTATGCAGTCAACGACCTTAGAGCTTGGGCACTCTGTTTTGCATTTAATTTAGGTACATGGATATACATGTATTGAGAAAGCAATCAAACCAAGTCAACCCTAGATATATTAGAGCATTGTGTCAGTCAGTGTTTTGTTTCATGAAATTGTGATTTAGGAAGTGGATTCACTATGCAGAAACTTATAAGAAAGTTTTTTTTAAAGAATTGATTAAAACTTGTGAAACAGGGATATTGTGGATCAGCCCCATTCAGAGCTTTTTATGCAACCTGCTCTGGATTCTTGCCAAATGTCCAAACATAAGTTTCCCTGTCAAAAGAATATATTACGTATTCCACGATACCAGTGCCATTTTTCCTAATGTAACCAAATCTAATGCATACATCTTTGTGAAGTGCCTCGATATGCCTTAATAGTCTGAATGCGAACTGCATACGTTAGTTGTTGCCAACTACTGAAATACAATTATTCATCACAGGCGTATGAAATATTAATATTGAGGCACTTCATAAAGACATATGCATTAAATTTTGTTACATTATGAAAATGGTCCAATTGATTTTATCATCAATAAGTTTTACCCACTTTGAAGCAAAAAAGGGTCTTAAAACACTTTATAGTGCATTAAAAAAGTAAAATAAAGCATGTTTCTTTAAGATTGTGATTAAACAAAAATTGAAAAGTAATTGGGTCATTTAATTGCAATTATGTCGAGCTCTTTACTGTATATATATATATGTAGATATGCACGTATGCACCAAGTATGTGTTAACAAATTAATTCTTGTAAAAAGAGGACTGTTCTACACAAGTACATTTCATTAATGTTAATGTAGTTGATGTGGTAGGAAGAAAAATGGAAAAAAATTGTTTTATGCAAGTAAATATTCCTTGTTTTTGTCTTTTGTGTTGAGTTTCTACAATGAGTAGGCAGAGAGAGAAACAAACAGAAAGAGTGGAAGAGAATGGGAAAGAAATGAGCAGTGAGAGAGGAGAAAGGGGGATGAATTAAAAAGATGAAATACATGTACAGAGGCAGTACAAGAGACACACAAAGTATGTTAGGAAAAGAAGAGATAAATTTCAAGCAAATGAAAGAGATGCAAACAGACCACTCGGATATGATATATACAAGAGAGAAGAAAAAAATCTTGAAAAACTGACATAAAAACTGTTGGTGCAATCATAGAGAAATACAGACAGGACTTTTTTTTAATTTATCCACATTTATTAACAAAACTGTACAAAGCATTTGCACAAGTTAGACAATTTGATTTTCTCAAACATGTACTTGGTTATAAGCCATCTCCGTTTGCAGAAACAAAGCATACCAATATTCAGTGCAGTCTAAATGTTACTACTGTTTACATCTGACAAAACTCTGCTTTCATAAAAGTGAGAAGGGAACAACCGGCATCAACCATGAGTCGGTCTGTATGGGTAGTTCTAAAATGTCCAGTCCAGATATCAAAATTGAAAAGGATGTGTACATGTAGATGCTTGAAGTAGAAAGTATTATTCATCAAATAAATCTCCTTAAAAATCACATTCTATATCTAGAGTCAATGTGTGTTTCCTGTTATTTACCGTGAAAAATATTGTCATGGAAATGGAGGATATTAACGGGTTTCAATACCATAATTCTTTTTTGGGGGACGTTCTATCAAAACAATTATAGATAACCCATAAATATCTGTCAAGACAGTGTGGTCACATGCTCGTATGTCGTGTCATTCTGTACATTTCAATTGAAAATGATTTATATCCACTATTAAATGCATAATTTTTTGTTTCTGACAAGTATGCTATTGCCTGAATGTATGAGTGGTTGAACCATAGCATAATATATAGTTCTACTTTTAGCATGAATCATTAGCTAGCTCATTTTTACCACAATATATGACTTTTGAATATTTTGATGCTACTCCAAAGCAACAACATTATCCCATTGAATGAACAGAAATACATCTTTCTTCTCAATTTGGATGGACAAAATAGAAGAAGGGTATACTGAACATGTATGGGTAGCAAGGAGATTTCCTTGGTTGCAGCCAAACAGAAGAGGGGGATATTAACTGTTGCCATGTTGCAGACACTTTCACTAAAACACAGCAAGGAGAAATGTGACTCAGAAGCTACTACTCACTTCTGAAGTAATGGAAATGTCAAATGTGCAATCAAGGAATGTTGGTCGTCTAGGTTTTATATGAGCCTCTACTTTATACAGGCTCATTCACAGCCATTCCACTATTCCAAGTACCATACATACACTTGTACATGTAATATGGCAGATTAGTCCAGTACAAAATTTAGCACTGATAAAATTCTGAATTTCAAAAGATGAAATTTTTACAGAGGTATGACAGTTAAATACCACTGTACCTGGAAGTACCAATTTAATTTACATCATCTTCTTCTTTGTTAACAAGTTTAACACTCTGGGCCCTCCCCATCCCTTAGATATATATGGACAAACGATAATTATTTATCAAAGTACTCACACAATAATTTGAATATATAAGAAGTTACTATGTCACAAGTACCTTGCAAAACATCTAAACTTCGCTGTTCAGAATGATCCATGCAAGCTCAGCAAACCATACAAAAACACACAAATATATATCACATTTCAGCTTCAAAAGTCAAAACTGTCCAAAAGTTGTATGATCCTTCATCAATCTTCATCCATCTCCAAATTGATATTCTTTCCAAATTTGGCATAGAGCTGTGCCTTGAGGTCTCCTAGTTCTCCCTTAAGGCCGTCGCCCTGGGCCTCCAAGGCAGCTATCCCCTCCTCCATCCTCGTCTTGGCATTCTCCACTGACTGCTGGGCATCCTCAAGACTCTGGTGAAAGAACACCTCCCCAATCTGATACGTGATGCAGAGAGTCAAGGTGAAAACTGACATGGAAAGAACTTGTCTTGTGTTAATTGTGTGCATTCTTTTTACAAGAGGCATTTTGTTTTTCATTGTCTGAGTACTAATCATTTGTATACAAGTGGAAAGGATTAACTCAAGAAATAAGCTGTCTAGAAAACTAGCAACAACAACCACACAAAAAAGGAGAAGAAAAATAACATAAATTTGAAATGGCTCAAGACTTTTCAAAACCAACCATTTGCATGCAAGTGTCAAGGGATTTAACTTTAGAACTAAGCTTAACAGAGAACTAGCCAGAAATTTAAAAACTAAAATATAACAATTTGAAACAGCTGAAGACGGTCCATGTTTTAGTATTCAATTTCCTCATAAAATTTAATCCCTGTTATACTGATGTTTTTCCACAATTTCTCACCGAGCAAAGTCTTAAGATCATAGAGGAACTGGATCCCCCGCCCCCCCCCCCAAAAAAAAATATATATATAGTTTGAATGGTGGTGGTTATTTTACCTGACTGCTAAGAAAGCATAAATGCTTGTAAGTAAGCAACCAGACGGCCGACGGCTTTAGGTCCTCTCCGAGGGACCTAGTGACAAGGATTAATGCCTTACCAAAGGGCACTAGCGCATCGCCTTGGTTTCCAACCCAGGTCACTCGATTACGAGACCACTGCTCCACTGACTGAGCTATCGTGCCACCTCAAAGTTATTCCATATTATGATTTTTATTCATATTTATAATTATTTTTACAAAGATGTCAAATGAGTGTTATTTGCAAAAACCAAAGGAGTAATTCCTAAAATCATCTGTCTACATTGCAATAAAACCCAGCATTATTTTTCAGGCTTAATTTGTTTGAAATTGCCAATATTTTGACATTCTTTTTTTACAAGAGTAAGACAAATGTGGTGAAAGGATATGGTATGAAGTCATCGTCGTCTCCCAGGACTAATTCATCGGCTGCATCCTCCAAGTTTTGAAGATCTTTCTACAATAATCAATTAAGAGAGGAAACAAAATAAAAAATACTATGCAACAATATGACAGACACGATACTTCCAGTTTGAAAGAGGGAGAGGGAGAGAAAGAGAGTAGGGAACAAAATTAAAAATACTATTCAACAATATAACAGACACGATACTTCCAGTTAGAAAGAGAGAGAGAGGGAGAGAAAGAGAGGGAGAGAAAGAGAGTAGGGAACAAAATTAAAAATACTATTCAACAATATAACAGACATGATACTTCCAGTTAGAAAGAGAGAGAGAGGGAGAGAAAGAGAGGGAGAGAAAGAGAGTAGGGAACAAAATTAAAAATACTATTCAACAATATAACAGACACGATACTTCCAGTTAGAAAGAGAGAGAGAGGGAGAGAAAGAGAGGGAGAGAAAGAGAGTAGGGAACAAAATTAAAAATACTATTCAACAATATAACAGACATGATACTTCCAGTTAGAAAGAGAGAGAGAGGGAGAGAAAGAGAGGGAGAGAAAGAGAGTAGGGAACAAAATTAAAAATACTATTCAACAATATAACAGACACGATACTTCCAGTTAGAAAGAGAGAGAGAGGGAGAGAAAGAGAGGGAGAGAAAGAGAGTAGGGAACAAAATTAAAAATACTATTCAACAATATAACAGACACGATACTTCCAGTTAGAAAGAGAGAGAGAGGGAGAGAAAGAGAGTAGGGAACAAAATTAAAAATACTATTCAACAATATAACAGACACGATACTTCCAGTTTGAAAGAGAGAGAGGGAGAGAAA
Organism: Strongylocentrotus droebachiensis; assembly: GCA_035222895.1. Taxonomy (NCBI): domain Eukaryota; kingdom Metazoa; phylum Echinodermata; class Echinoidea; order Camarodonta; family Strongylocentrotidae; genus Strongylocentrotus; species Strongylocentrotus droebachiensis. Next base: position 117,051 of record JAVYIG010002893.1, on the reverse strand, counting down.
GAGAGGGAGAGAAAGAGAGAAGGGAATAAAATTAAAAATAATATTCAACAATATAACAGACATGATACTTCATTTTTGAAAGAGAGAGAGAAAGAGAGAGACAGAGAGAGCCTGACAGGCATACAAACACAGACCTGAGACATACAGACACAAAGAGGGAAATGTTTGTTACATATCGATATGAGCAAGGAAACAGAATGTAGGAGGCTACATTTTTAAATATCAAACAAACTATTGCAAAAAATATTTTGAAAGGCACCCAGTGTAAATATCCTAATATCTTCATTTTAAGAAAAAAACACTCTGGCTTACAATCCTTGCTCAACTTCTCTCCAACACGTATTTGGCTCAGACAAGACTGTGCAAAATCCAGAAGGCAGCTGATCCACTATGCCTCCTGTGCAAAGGTGTTGATGAGACAGTTGAACACTTTGTAGCATCCTGTCCAACTCATCTTCAGATACGCCATGACTTTGTCTCCAAAGTAAATGAATGTCTCTTGGATTACCCATTGTGTGCGTCACAATATGATGACTGTGATCCATTTGTATTTACCAATGCTACTCTTCTCCCACTTGATCCTGTCCTGCCACTTACTACATATAGAAGTTTACTGGCTATTACTTCACTTTTTGTCCATAAAATGCACCTATCGCGATCGACTGCTATCAGTCCATTACCTTGATGTTTACCTTGTGCTCCTGTTTAGTTATATGTCTTGCGGCCCATGGGATCGCTGATCTCCGAAATAGCGGAGGAAGAAGAAGAAGAAGATAAACAGGCATGTATTTAATATGCCCAGTTCAAATTTTTTCTTCCAAAATTTAGCTGGAATAAAAAAAGATCTTCAGGCATATGAAAATACATGTTTTTATAATTCCCAATTACCTTTTTGTTTGTGATTTCATCCTGAATTTCTCCAAGTTTATTGCTTTTCCTTGCAAACTTGTTGATCTTCTGTTGATCTTCAAGTGTGACATTCACATCATCATCCTGCAAATATAAAAATCTTATTACATGAAGTAAAATGTAGGTTTATGGAAATCAAGGCAAAGGCGACTTGGTATATTTATAAGTCATCTTTCTTGGGTTTGGATGTTTTTCCTTACAGGGTTTACAGGCTTAGAGAGAACAATGCAACCATAGAAATTTCTTTCTGATATAGGTTTTATCTATGTAACATCCTCATGCTAAAATTTGAGATGGAGATCATGGAGATACACTAGATCTATACAGTACACTTTATTATTTAATTCATGAGATTGCTGCTGGTCCCTGAATAAATCTAACGATGATGATAAATTGATGGTGGTGGAGAAGATTAAAAGTAAGTACATGTAGTAGAAATATATGTTTATATCATACAGAACAATTTCTAGAATAGTCTAGGTCCTCTAAACTTCAAAGTGAACCGGCGGTATTTGACTTGCGCTGTTGCGGTATTAAAACATTGTGATTGTTGAACGTGGTTGGTTCATGAACAAAAACTGCCTAATTTTTGTATGAAATGCTACACATTTATTATAATTTATGTTCTTTCTACTTCCCGTATTTGGGTAAAAGGTAATCTTATGTAATAAAACCGCTCAGCTCATCCATCCAATACATTAAAGAAGACCACATTTTACAAACAAAATGATAAACGTATGGGACTGTTCTGAAATTATATAGAGTCTACCTATTTTGCATTTCTGCAGCCGTCAAGACATATCAAATCAATTTTTAAATTGGTGATAGATAATTGTGAATATACTTACGCCACCACCCGTTGCTTTCTTCATTGACAAAGCCATAACTCAATCCTTGTTAGAAAAACAAATTTCACACCTCAGCTCTTCTTCTTTGCTTCTTCTTTTTTTCTTTTTCGCCAACAGATGGCTCCCTTCAGAAATTCATTAAAGATATATGTGCGGTCGTGATCCGAGTGGGATCTATTGCTCTTATGTTATAACGCTATAAAGTATCCCTCGACGTATGACATTGAAGCGATATCCTAGTATTGGACAACTTATGGCTCTACATGAGTCATATTTTGACCCTAGAGTTTGGGCCAAGCTCAATGGGAATTTCCGCCAAGCAGCAAATATAAATGCAGATTAGACTCAACTGCGCCACAACGCCTGTGTACTGCACTGTGAATGCCTTGAAATTGTGAAGGACTCAAGCTCCTAATCGAAAGAAGAAGAGGGGGAAAAATCTCCGTATTTCATCCACTTAAGTGAAATCTGATAATGTGAGTTTTTAAAGACTTTTTGCATGTTTTTTGTGTGATTTTAAGCAGAAATTACAGAGACAAATTTGTGGAACGGAGGTTCGTGCACATTTATTGTGTGTGGATGTGTGAGTTGCACTTGCAGTTCTGACTGTGTGCTGAATCAATGGAATTTCCATGTGTAATGAATGAATGGAATCATTTCGAGTCTTTTTCGACTGTGTTGAACTGAGTGAAGATCATCTGTCTTTGCTGATGGCTAGGTATAGGCCTAGACTATGGATTTCTGTAGTCATACTCAGATCCTCTTATTGGAATTTAGGGCATTTAATTCTGAAAACGGGTCTAGATCTAGTGACGACTGTGTTAATCTCTGAAATGAATTGGCATGAGAATTGATAAAGAATTGATAATCAGACAGTAGGGGTGCTAGTCCCGAGAATAAGGATCATCCTCATAAACGAGGATTGTCATTGTAGACGCGTCCGCATAAATAATGATCGTCCACATTTTTGGCTTTGCGCAGACGTTTCATATTTCCGATCTGTGCGTTGGCGATGCGAAAAACGGATTTTGCGATGATTTTCTTGATGCATTTATCATTGAATTTGTACAAAGACTCAGACTTTCACGCTATAAGCGATAAATCCTCGGGAAGACGGTAAACCCATAACTGGGGTTATTTTCTTATGCGGAATCCTGAAACCCGCAGAGCACCAATGAAAAAAACCTCCGCAAAAATGCAGACGATCCTTATTTTTAGGACGCAATTTGTCAGCGTTTACAAGAATATTTTTGTTTATGTGGACGATCCTCATTGGACCAGCGCCTCTACTGATAAGGCCTAAAATAAAAACTTGTTGGATTGCCCTTTGCGACCGACCCAAAAATCTGAAAAACTACGGTCGGCATTTTAAAAAAGTTTTTTTTTTTTTTAACCATTTTTTTAAAATATTTTTTATTAATGAATACAAAAATATGTAATTTGTTTGTTTAAATGAGATATGAATGAATAAAATCAAATTCTTACTAGTCAAAGTTCTGCCCTAGTTTCAAAATCCTACTTGCGTAAACGTGCACGTAGGTAAACCCCGGCCTCGTGTACGTGTTTATAAGCCCGTTTATACTAAGCACTGTACCAGCTAGAAACCAAGGAGATTTGGGCGACGGTCGCTGTTTAGAGTTTTCTACGGAAAGGCTCACAACACTTTCATATTCATGACACATTTTGAAGGCACTAAAAACATTGAAAATTTACGTAAAGACGAGATGAAAGGACATATAGAGTAGAGTCTCCGGTTTGCGGCATAGCCCGGTTTGCGGCCAGGGGTATCACTTTTCAAAATAAAATAAAAATGACTCGATAATAATCATTGAAACCTACCGTGGATTCCCCGGTAAGTTCTGCGCTGCCGAAAAACGTCCGTAGCAGATGCTCCTGTCGGTACGGAGTATCCGTCAGCGATGTCGGAAATCTACGGCACCAGTCGGCGATGAAAATTCCAGTAGGTGCTTACTCTTAAGTTAAGAGATCGAGGCATGACTAGATCAATATTGTAGCTCTATTTGTCCGATATTTGTCCGATTGGAGGTGAAATTTGATGTTTTTGTGGAAGTATGATGGCTGTGGTCTGTCTCCTATCGCAGATATTTTGATTGTGCCACCGCATGGCCAGTTGCATGGGGTGGCCGCAAACCGGCACGTAATTACGTGATTTTCTGGTTTGCGGCGGGGGGTGTTAATACACACATAACATGCGGGATCGTGTATGATGGTATGTGTGCTGATGTGTGTACCCGCTGTGACCCAATAGTTTCTAGTAGTACGTACCCCGGTATGGGATGATCCATTCAGTAAAAAGGTGAAATTGTTTAAACCTTGAAAAATTTACCGTAGCAACAGATAAACATGAGAACTTGGGTTACCCGTAGCAATTTGGTATATGCTTTGATCGTGACGTAGCGCATAAAGCTTTGTGACGTACGCGTGCCGCAAACCGGGTTACGCACGGCCGCCCACCGGGCAACTTTTACGTCTTCTAAAGTGGACAATACTGACCACGCTGTGGGTCAGTTACGTTATTTGTGCCTTCTATTTAATAACTAAATATATGAACTCTCCATTGACGGTATTGAAGCATTCTGTGAGTAATTGCATAAAAAATAAAATCGGCAATTCGCACTGGACGGCCGCACACCGGAGCCGCTACTCTACATCGAGACAATTTGGAATCCGTTCACATTCCTAGCAAGTTTTACAGGTAGTTGAAAACCAACTTCGTCAGCTGGGAAACACAATGGCCCGAATTCACAAAGCAAGGTTTGAGCTCAAACCTCCTTTTGTTTCGCCAAACCTCCTTTTGTTCTTTACAAACCAGGTTTGTAAAAAACGCGTAAACCCAATCGTAATGGCATTTGTGACCGAGGCTTTACATTTTCTAACATAAGTCCTTAAAAAATGTATTAAATCTTGCATGTACACCACATTCACATTCCCCAAATCTCTGGTAAAGGGGTACTTTTTGCTAGTAAGGATGGAAAAATAGCTGCACGCAAAAATGATCCAATATAGTAGGCATACTCACTTGTGTGTTCAGTTTGCATTTTCAGTATGCTTAAAAAACCCTGCAGTAAAGTGAGTAAACTGAGTTTATTTCTGAATTGTTCATCAATAATTCAATATGTATTTCAATATTCATATACATGTACAGTGAAAGATATACTGTATAGTTTGTCCCAAAATACATGAAAACCAACAACAAACAATTATTGTGAACAAACTATATGCTATAAGAATATAGTTCCTTGATTTTTAGAAATTAATCATGCTTTAAAATGGTTCAGTGATCATATTAATCCATACATGCTTCATGGAGCAACACTGTTTTTGAAGTGGAATGTATGGATAATTCAATCAAAGAATCATTTGAAAGCATATGTACAGTACTACAGTACTTCTACTTTATAAAAAGCAAGTAATCGTATTAATTATTTCAGCTCATACATGATGTACAGTAGGTTAGTGTCCACAAAAATCATTTGTATTCAGGTTTCATTTTTTTCTGGGACGCACTGTACATGTTCATGTACAATGTACAATGTACAAACTTTGACATGCTACAGCAAAAGATAGTGTTACGGACTGGTACCACAGTTAACCATAGTAGCATATTCAAGAAACACCTATATTAATCTTTTTTCATGATGTTTTACTTCACTATGCTTTTATTTCATGAATGATTATGCAATACATGTATATTCAGCACATGTACATGTACATTGTTACTTGTTTGTCTCAATTTAATTATAATATTCTCATAAAACTCTGACCATGGAATTGTTTTTTACCCTTCTCTTATTGACATATTGTAGTAAATATTCACAATATTGCAATGTTTGTTCATTTGTTATTGTTTTTCAGTGAGTCTACAATAGAATCTCATGTTCAGCATTTTTTCTCCTGACTTTTTCCTTAGATAGTATCGTTTACAAAAACTTTGAAAATCATTGTGCTTCTTCTTTATTTTTATAAAAATCACAAAAATGGGGACGATTTATGAGTAAATATGTCATTGTACATGTATGTATTTGGTATACCGGTATTGTTTTTTCCACACATCACAATTTGGCCACAGTGAAGCACTATTAGGAGACTTATCTTTTTGTAACACAGAAATGATACATGTAGGTCCACATTTCTACCCAAAAATATGATACCATTTTGCAATTTTTTTCGCCTTATATTCTATTGAAGTACATGTACAATAATTCATCATTGTTTTTGCACTCATCTTGTTGGCAAATGAAGAAAGCAAACTATACAGAATGGAGCTCCAGGTTCAGAAGTGAGTATCTTATATCAAGCTAATATTTGGAATGAAGAAGAAGGAATAAACAAATGACTAACACCTCCCTCCCATCTTCCTGCACCCTGCATGTTCTAAGCCTCTTACCCCTGGTATGCAGTTTGGATACCCTGTTGATTGTATTCCTTATTTTCTTAAAATGTAAAAAGCTTAAACTTAATTGGCGAATGGTGATTTATTTATCTTCATTTAAGCAGAAATATGTTAACAGGAATATTACTAACAAGTATAAAAAAAAGGACAATTTCTAATATTGAGTGAAGCTTTGAGAAATTGTTATTTAGGTTTTGAATTTGATTTGAACTTTGTTATTAAGTATCAGAAAGCTAACAATCATTCAGAATTCAGATTGAGCGATAAAATATATTGTTTAATTGCAAATGCACTTTAATTCCAGTGCAGTCAGTAGGCCTACATGTGTATTTTGTATGCGTGAAAATATATGTACTTTTGACATGTACTGTAAACATCTTTGGGTATTACATGTACATGCCGGAGTTAAGATTTGGTTGATTGGTATTTTGATTTAAAAAGTATTTGTTTATCACTTTATGGGGAGCAAATCAATTTCAGAGATTGTTTAATTGCTTATTGGTAGGGATGGAGAGTGAATAACAATACTGCTGTTATGGATTGAAAAGGATTAGCAGGGTTGTGGTTTTGTTAACATACAGTTGTAATGTTTTAGTTTTTTAAACTGTGGTTTTAGGTAACCCTGTAACCGATCATCGGATCGGACACCGATACCAATCAGATCATGCCCGATCGGCTGTTAATGCCGATGGCCAATCAAAGATAATAAATCGGCAAAAAACCAATATTTTTTTTTTTTTTTTTTTTTTTTTTTTTTTTTTTTAATGCTGAATTTTTAAAAAGTTTTTGGCTATCAAATGCTTTAAAAAAATTCATGGCTGGGATTATTTTGTCATGTGGAGTTGCAAACCTGCCAACCCTCCCGAATAATCCCGAATATCCCGTTTTTCTGGATTTTTAGGACCCCAAAATGCGGGAGATTCCGGATTTTCAAAATTTCGATTATAATGCATACCTACATTATAATCCAAGATGGCGGCCCGCATGTTTTGCCTCTGCTCTTAGACCAATATTATTAATTTCAAAGTCATGAAAAGGCACTAAATATCAACAAACATGGTCTACAACAACTCCAAATGACAAAATAACCCCAGCCATTAATTTTTTTTGAGCATTTGATAGCCAAAAACTAAAATTTTCGTCATTAAAAAAAAATAAAAAAAATAAAAAAAATCAACAACAAAAATCAGCCGATTTTTTTTTGTCGCTCTTCCGATCCGATACCGATTAAAGGTGCGAGGGTGTCGCTCCGATCTTTCGATCCGATCAGAGCCCCAACTTACAGGGGTAGTTTTAGGGTATTTTACATGTTTTCCATCAGTTATCTGTTTTCCCCAGAGCTCTATTAGCATGTTTGAATGACCATTAAATGTGTTTGTTGGAAATGAATGCCAGATGCTTACAAATGTTACATGCAATACTAATATTAATGGATTTGATTTTAAGTTAAGGCTTGTCAGAATTTTTATCTGAATCTTAATGCATGTCCTTGTTTTGTTTAAATGTATCCTTGTTGGTTTTGTTTTGTCAGTTATTGTCACTGTTTCTTTTGTTTTACTATTGATGAATGCATACAAAATCGGAGCATTGTTGGACCATTTTTAATGGGGGAGGGAGAGGGGGGGGGGGAGGGGGTTGACAAATTGACAATTAATTTGCAGACACAATATCTGAAAACTTTTTAACTTACATGTACAAGCAAAGTAAACAAAATGAGGTCCTCAGAATGGTCAAATTTGCAGACAGAAGATATGAAAAGGAAAAAAAATGGATTCCAATATATGCAAGTCATATTTATTTTCTTGGACTGGGAGACATAGTTTGAATGGGGACAATCATTTCACCCCCTTCTCCCCTGCCCCTCCTGTCTTCTCTTGTGATGCCCTGTTGGGAATTAACCTTTAAAAAGTTGTTCCCTTCTGCTTGCAATATTGATATTGAGAAAGGACTGAGGCATAGATTAGCGGGGGTGTCTATTGTCTATAGATAGATTGCGAAAAATGTGTTTAGGGGCTCTCACAAAATGCCAACATGAAGAAAGTGATGCAGTTTGTGTCTCCGAAGGAGCTCCATATGCTACACTGTTGCAACATGCCCTCCATAAATTATTGACAGAGGTGCATGTGCTGTCTGTCTATGTGTTTGTGTATCATGTATGATGTTTGTCGGTACCACCATGCAAGGCATACGGAGGGGTAACCACGGCGATGATGATGAGGATGATGGTGCATAATGCTGGGGGATTGTGATGGAGAGGGAGAGGGCCGATACAGGAAGGTGGCACATGTTAATGTACTTTACAGTGACATGTGTTGGGATAGAGTCTGCACAAGTTTGATGATCGCGTTATTAAAGCTGATTTAGGAGAGTGAGGAATTGACAACTTCACATACACTGTAATCATGAATGATATCATGAGTTCTAAGAGTGAATTTACAAAAGGGAGGACGGAAGGATAGGGGATGAATCGTGAATGTCTTTAGATGTTTGTTAGGCTGATTATAAGATTATTGATCAGGGAATCTACAATTTCACAATTAATAATGATATTGGGCTTCTACAGAAAGGCAGATCTAAGGAAAAGGATAAAAATAGGTAGGGATTTAATTATTGAATAGCAATTTCATGGACAACATCTCAAATTCTCAATGCCTACATGTTGTAGTACCATTTTATTGACAGACACATTGTGACAAGTTTGGACAATAGTTGGTGAGGAGAAAGAGGGATAAACTATTTTTTGTTAAAGAAAGGTGAACCGGTACATGTGTACATGTAGGCAGTACATTATGGAATAATTGCAATGTTTAGATTTTGATGACTAATTGTCAACACAAATGCATCCTGTTCGTTAGTTAATGCAGCATCACTACCAAATACCAATCCACTCATCCATATCCATACTGAACACACTGTCCACTCATAGATGAATCTCTACATGTACAAGGGTCATTGCTTTGTGATGTCATCAGGGGGCAGTATTTCACGTTCCACCAGCAACTATCTATCTGATAGAGTATCAGTGGTCATAATCAGTGGAGCTATTTCTTTATTTGCACTCTTGGACTGATGTAAACAGACCTTCATCCTGTATCACACACACATTGGTGGTGATCGTGTGGGGGATGTGTCACACAAAACCAATTGTAAACATGTACTTTAGTTGCGTTTTGCATCGACTACATGTACGTCATTAATACTGTAGTCCTCCACTGCTCAAGAAGAGTGTGTTAATTGCATTAGAGAATTTATTACAGTTACATTATACTACATATACGATTTTGGGTAGGAATTTTGAATTTTCTGCTTAAAATCCATTGGATACCCTCCTGGAATTACAGGTAGCCTTGGGGAAAAGGTAATCAGGTTTTGTTTTCATCAGGTTAGGAAAAATGGATATTGTATACATGTACCTGTATGTTGTATTAAAAGAGATGCCAAATTCATTGTGAGACTTTACTCTAATACCTGACAATACTTTTATGCAATACAATACATTTACATGTAGGACATGTTAGGAATTTGAATACAATAACTGGGACAACACTCAATTTTGTTTCTGTTTTTGTATTTTTTTTTTCTCACTTTTTTTTCTTCTCACTTGTTTAATTATGAACTTTGAAATGCATAGTGTTGTGGTGTTATGTGTTTTAATCTCTTTTTATACTGTATTTGTATCGTCAAAATGTTATGCTTGACATGTTCTTGTATTGATATATTTTTATATAATATATATGTATGTATTTTTGTTTTTTGGTGTGATTTTCTGTCTTATTATTATCTTGTATACCGGTACTGGTACTTTTCTCAAATTTCTTGTATGATATTAAACTGTACTGTATACTCTTTGGAAAATGTGATTTATACCTGTGCTACTTTTTCAAACAGTGTGCCATAAGTACAGTAACTGGGGCTTTTATCAAAAGCAAACTTGGCAAGCTGGTGGAATAAATGCATTTTATAATGGTGATTTTGAATAATGTGTGCATCCCTTGTCCCAAGTTATTAATCAATTATTTAATATCTTTTCTCTGTTGGAGCCTAACAGTTCTTTGAATATATGTTTTATTTGAATGATGTTGTTGGCTGTTCAATGGTTGGTTGTTACCTTGCTAACTTTTAACATTTTGCATTTGCATTTGTATCTAATCGATAATGCATCACAACCTTTTTTAATGGTTGCCCTTGTGCATGTGTACATTGTAAATGTACTCAAACAATTGTATCCTTCTCTTAAATGTGTCATGACGTTGCCTTAAGCATGTGTATTTATCCTTGATTTTTGTAACATTCTTGTGATATCTGCATGTCTGCATTGTTTTTTAAATGTTGGTTTGAATTTTTTTCATTGAAGTTATTTTTTTGATATCATTACACATTACATGCATCTACAGCATGTAGACATTTGGTTTGTTAGGATATAATATCTGACAAGTTTGACATGGAAAAAATTCTGGAAATTCAATCTAGGAGGACAATTTGTTTTATTGTATGTGCACTTTAACTGTACATATATGTTCATTTATATTGTAATGATCTTTATCTCCACTCATTTTATAATGTAATTCAGGAAGATGAGAGCCATAATAAAGGCAATTTCAAAATTGAAAAAAAAAAAAAAAAAAAAAAAAAAAACTTGTTTATGTCATATACATGTATAAGCTGTGGTGCATGCTCTTCAGTCTGTCAATAATAAGTAACATCAGTATCGCATCTAAAGGGTACCCCCTGCAGCCCCTCCTCCCCTCCTTCCCTTCTCCTTGATACCCATCAACTCATCCTTTCCCCCTATTTATGTTTTCAGCGAACGTGAGAGAGAAAAGATGTCGTACAGCAAGCTGGACGCCGACGAGGGGGAGATGGACCCGGTGAACGAAGTGACGGAGAAGATGTCGTACGCCAAGCTGGAGGACGGTGGTGGAGAAGAAGGAGGAAAGGGCGAAGGGAAGAACGGCCAGCCCCTGAGGGCTAAGAGCTTCGATGGCTTTGAGGATCCCAGCCAGCCCCTGCTGCTCTCAGGCAACAATACTTCAGTCAACTATGAGGTATGCCCAGAAAGTTTTATACTGAAGCAAAAAAAATTGAGTGATGTCTTTGAGCCTAGAATGAAAAAATTGAAGATCGTGTGAAATTTATTAAACACTCCTTGTTTTTCAAAATCCAATTTTTTATGCCTCCGCCACCGAAGGTGGTGCCGGAGGCATCATGTTTTCGGGTTGTCCGTCCGTACGTCCGTCCGTACGTCCGTCCCGTTTGACCGTTATCACAATATCTCAAGAACCATTTAAGATTTAAACTTAAGACTCGGGAATAGTATTTATCACCATAGGAAGACGATCTGATTAGATTTTGGAGTACGTAGGTCAAAGGTCAAGGGTCACAGAGGTCAACTTATGAAATTCCATACATTGAGATTGTTATCATGATATCTCAAGGACCACTGGAGATTTAAACTTCAAACTTAGTGATAGTGTGTATCACTATAGGAAAACAATCTGATTACATTTTGGAGCACGTAGGTCAAAGGTCAAAGGTCACAAGGCTCATTGTGTATGCAAAAACAGCTCGTGATCGCCTTATCTCAAGAACCGATTGATGGATTCCTGCCAAACTTAGGTCATGTATGTTACTTGCAGAGCTGATGAACTGATTAGATTTTGGGGTCATGAGGTAAAGGTCAAGGTCATGCGGCTCATTATGTATGCAAAAATAGCTTGTGATCGTATTATCATTAGAACAGATTGATGGATTCCTGCCAAACTTAGATCATTTATGTATCTTGCAGAGCCAATGAATGGTTCATAAGATCAAAGGTCATGGGCTCATTATGTACATGCAAAAATAGCTTGTGGACGCATTCTCATTAGAACTGACAGATGGATTACTATTTAACTCAGGAAATCTTGCAGAGCCAATGAATTGAGTAGATTTTAGGGTCATGAGGTCAAAGATCAAAGGGTCATATATGTATATGAGAAATTGCTTGTAATCACGATATTCTGAGAACATGTTAATGGATTACAATTGAACTTGAATTTGAAAAATTTCTTCCGTTTCGGTTTGTAAAATTGCTCTATGACGGAGGCATCATTTTCGACTGCGCGCAGTCGAATTCCATCTAGTTTAGGGTTGGGTTTAGTTGAACATACATGAGTGTACGATAATTTGACTTTCCATTCAGAATGGTGTGATATGTGGACTAAGATTTGATTACTGGAGTTTTGTTATTTATCGACTTTCTACATATGCAAAAGGCCCCTGGTATATATGAAACTACTCTACATCATACATGTAGTTCTCTTGTTGAAAAGTGTAGGCATATCATGTAATTGCTATTTCAGATGTGTTTTGTACATGTTGATTGAGAAACCTTATTAACCATCTGTTGTACACATGTAGCTTTTAGACTCGTTCACTTTTTTTTTTTTGGGGGGGGGGGTGGGGTGGATGGCACTACATTGTAAATCAATGAAAGGTAGGGAAGAAAAAGAAGTACCGTAGCTGTATGCAACAGTGGTCATATATATATATGCGTATTCAGTTATCTGTGTGCGCATTATAAGGTACAAAAATTGTGATGTGCAGTACATACCTGGTAAATCTGCTTTTAAAGAGAGCCCATATCGACACATGTGAACAAGGCTTCATACAGTTAAAAAACATGTGTACCTCAATGTGCATAAGAAGCAAGATCTCTTATTAGCAAGGTAGCTGGTAGAGACCTGGGATGTAACCTCTCGTGCAGACTCGATTGAGCATGTGTTGGGGAAAAGGTTGCCTTTATTCACACACATACATGTAGGGTTCATTTCTTAAAATAGGATAGTGATGAGAATTATGGATGTGTAATGGAAAAAAAAATGGATTTCAGGTTTGCAATTGAGATCAAATCATCTGTTGGAGCCAGAAGACTGTTAGCTCATATACTTTTAACAGTATCACAAAGTTAACACCCTTTTGGCTTTGAAAAGACAAAATACATGCAGATTGTACAGCATCTAGGCTTCATGTTTGTGCTGAGCAATGAATTTGGAGACTGACATCAATTTGAACTTCAAACTGCTTTCTAAAGAAATGCATAACAATGGTGAATTGATACACACTGACTACACTATGTGGAGATTTTGCACAATGGTATTCTTCAGCAGAAAAGTGAAGAAAGAAAAATGCAAGGCTTGCAATATTGACTCTTTGAATGGGGCATATTCATTCATAGAATGTCTACCTACATGTATATTGCTCGAAGAGTGTAAAATGGCAAGTGTTATCAGTGAAAAATAAAAAAAGAAAGAAATCGGATTGGTAAAATTGTTAAAATTTTACAGTGTACATATGCCTACTATATAAGCAAGCAGGCCTTTCCTCTGCATTATATCAGAATGTTCCATAAAAACTGTCACTATCTGTTTTTGCCCTGATAAAAAACAGTAGTGGCAGTAACCTTTGAAAATTTCGAGGCATTTTGGCACTTGTAACCAGACACAAAAGTTCATCTGCATGAAGTGTCCCAGTGGATTAATCGAGCTTACATCCCTAGACAGAAAGAGATATGTGTCCCTTGTTAGAATGGAAAATGGAAATATTTGCATTTCAAATCCAGTTTGGAACATGATAGCCCTTTCTATCTGTCAGGTTGCACTCTGCAGCCTGTGGAGGAGCAGGAGGAGGTACATGGTATCAGGAGGAGGTGGTGCATTTGGGAAGGGCAGGGAATGAAAGATAACGAGCAAGAATCAGAAGGACAGAGAAGGAGAGGGAGGGAGCAAGAAGGAGAGAGAGAGAAAAAACAACTAAATAGACAACAGACAGACTAGACATGGAAAGAGAGAAGGAATTAAAGGAGAACGAAAGAAAGAAAGAAAGAAAGAAAAAGAGGGAGAATGTGAAAGAGAGAGAGAGAGGGGGAGGTGGATTTGGGAAGGACAGGGAATGAAAGATAAGCAACAGATAGAAGGAGAGAGAGAGAGAGAGCGAGAGAGAAAAGAAAAAACGACAGACAGACATGGATAGAGAAAAAAAGAAGAGGGAGAGTTTGAAAGAGAGAGAGAGAGAGGGGGGGGGGGAGAGTGGGGGAGGAAGAAGGAAAGGGAGGGATAAAGAATGCATGAATCTTTGTGCCCCTCCCTTCCCTTGACACAAAAGATCTTGCCAATGTCAGCGAATGAATAAGAGCATGGATACTGCAGCTTGATGGTACAGCTTGATTTATTTTGCTGCCTCTAAAGGAAAAAGATGGAGATAGAGAAAGAGGGAGAAAGATGTCCATTGAAAGAAAGCAGTTTAGTGTTGCCATACATGTAAAACAAAAATAATGTTGGACATCTGTTGACTAGTTATAGAAATTAAGTCACATCTATTCTGCTAGAAATTACTTTATTACCAGCCTACATATAATTGACTGATCTCTGAGAAGTATCTAACTTTTGTTTTTAAGTGGCCCAAACATTGTGGAGCGTGTGTGCAGCGCTTTGTAACTGCAAGGAAAAGGTGCTGTATCAAATATCTTTTGGATTGGGATTGACATGCCCACTTTTACCACGTAATTAATGCTGTGAAGTTATGTTGAAATTAAGCTAACAAGAGAGGAATGTTATGAGCCATGTGTATGTATCCTCAGGATCCTTTTATCATTATTCTAAGATCCCTAAAGTGTCTTTGTTTTCAACAAATTTTTAAATTCTTTTATTGTCATTCAGCTCGACTTTGTGGAAACGGAGTGGGGAAACATCTTAGTTGCAATTCAAGGAGATCGTACCAAGCCTGCTATCCTGACCTATCATGACCTTGGCTTGAATCGTAAGTCCAGGCCTTAATTATTATCCCTACATGCTGTAGATTTTAAGCATCAAGCAGTCTCTTCTGTTGTAAAAACAAGAAATTTATGTGATATGACATTTTCATAAAAATTGTTATTGTTAATGATGGCCAATTCGTTAAAGAAAAAAATGAGGAAATTGCAGCTTAAAGTGACTTGGTAATATCGTTGAAGGTTGATGAAAAAAAATTGCTTAATTTTTGTATAAAATGTTACTTACTATATTCCTTCTACTGTACTAACCCTCTGACATGTAAACAATCCTGAGAAAATTCTCAAACCACAAAGATATCTATGGTTTTCTTTGAAGGCGTCGATGAACGACACCCTCTAACAGTGATTAACAGTAAATTCTCCCAACCATTTTTGAATTTTCCCAACCATTTTTCCATGAAAAAAAAAGACATAAAACAGGCTATAAAAAAATCTGTCAATACTTAAATGTCTGGAATGGAATGTAGAGAAATTTTATTGCTTGGTGAGATTTCCATTCACCTAAAATGTAATTGAATTGTAATAATATAGTTGGGAGAATTAAGGAATCGATCAGATCAGTTTTTCCCAATTTGTACCATGAATAATGGTCCGTTTTTACCCAAATTTTCAGATTATCTTTAATTGTACATCTAGCATTGAAGTCACTACCTTAGCACCACTATCTCTCATCTGAACAATGTTACCAAGTCCCTTTAATGTCAACTGATATATTACTTAATTTTTGTGGCATAAAGCCTGTGAGTTGTGACCATTTGTGAAGTTTGCAAGTTTCTGGTTTTATAGTTGTGAATTCCTGAAATGATGGTATAAAAAGCTGCAGGGCTGATGTGAGCATGACTCAGATAACTGTATTGTATTTATTACCTAAACTCTAGATTACTTCATGTTATCATATTCTGCTTTTTTTTGCACTCAAACCTGTCATTATCCACTCTAACAAAGTAAAGAAAATATAACAGATTAATGTTTTGTCAGTGTTTGTTATTTTTAGTATTGAATTCATTTTGAAACAAACATTATTCACATACTACAAAGCATGGCGGGAAGTGTGCATTCTTGTGGTTGGCACTTGAATAAGAGTTTGTAATTGTACACCTTATAGTAAAAAGATTGATAATGGCTGTTTCCTGATGTTACCAACATTCTCCATTAAAACCACTAATTGGACAGGAAAGCATGATTATAGGATGGGAGGAAGGATAAGGATTGGCGCTCATTTCAAGGAAAGTGATATTTTCATGTCTCAGCAAAACAGTTCTCATATCAGACATCCTTTTGCAGTGAACTGCGACTTGGAACTTACATATTATGCTTAGCACATTTACAATACACATTACTAGATGCCCACTTTTGGCACACATGACACCGATTTGGCATTACATGTTAATACCAGCTAAAATTCTCTAAAATATTCTGATAAAAGGGTCTGCTTTGTAGTTTTAAAAAAATAATAATGAATTTGCACTCAGTTTTAGAATTCACTGATATCACCCGAACAACAACCTTCTTGGAATAATGTTTGTGTTTGAAGAATGTCTAAGCAATTATGCAATATATTTACACGTACAATATGAAATAAAACAGTGCAATTCTATATCCATCTGTATGCTTCATAATATTAAATTTTAGGTCAATCGGGTGAGGGGTTTGGGAGATACGGCCAACCAAATTTTGAGATTTTTTCAAAAATGGGGGTGGCGGGCCTACCTTTGACCTTTTGTATTTCGGGACCTAATGGGTCAATCTTCACAAAATTTGTATTGTTGGAAAGGGTATTCAATAAGGATTCCAAATCTGCCGGCATTTTGAAAATTTGTACATGTTGGGGTACTTTGACCTCTTGACCTAAGATTTGACCTTGAAATTGACCTTGTGGATCACGTGACCTTGACAATATTTTTCATGAAATGTAATCTCTGACATGTTCACTAAAACATATAAAAGTTTCAGAGATATAATATTTTTTGTTTAGGAGCAATAAGGATTGAAAGTATCCATACTTACAGATATTCACAATAAACCCTATTATAATGTATACAATACATGCAATATGCACAGTACAACATACATCTTCCACATGCTTTTATGTTCTAGGCATATCCATTCTAAATGTCAGCATTACTTGAATAGAAATAAAATGACAAGTTCATATAGGCCTAAAGGGTTAACAGGATGTATGGCTTTATAGGCCTCTGAGTCGGTTCTAGGATAATTACCCCCCTGGAAAATTAACCCCCAGGAAATGTTCCCCCCCCCCCCCCGAGGACAATTACCCCCAAGGACTATCACACCCAGAGGACAATTACCCCCCAAAAAATTATCTCCTTAGACAATCTGTCCCCCCCCCCCCCCCCCCCCGGACAATTATTACACCCTAGGACAATTACCCCCCGGACAATTACAAGATACAAGGGTTCAAAGGTAGGCCTGCCACCCCCATTTTTGCAAAAATCTCAAAATTTGGTTGGCCGTATCTCCCAAACCCCTCTACCAATTGACCTAAAATTTAGGATTTGGTGCTGTGATCACACTCAACAAGTACACTAAGTTTCATCAAAATCAAAAATGGTCGGGTTCAGATTTTCAGATTTTTTGGGTGATTTGACATGGAATGACCCACCTGACATGAAATTGCATTTTGAGTGGTTGATAGAATGTAAATTTGCTGCTATCATTCTGTAAATTTACAAGTATTCTTATATTCTTTCTCTTCCCTTTCATTTTCCTCACATTAGATGTGTCATGTTTCCAAGGTTTCTTCAACTTTCCTGACATGCAGCCCATCCTGAAGCACTTCTGTGTCTATCATATCAATGCACCAGGGCAAGAACAGGGGGCAGCTCAGCTACCAGAGAAGTATGTTCAACATCACAACTCTTCTATTTTTCAAATTTTTGTATTGATTGATTGAACTGGTTTATTCATTAAAAACCATACATTCAAAATAGCAGCCAAAGGCTGTAACAGATTGAATTCACAAAAGATTTTTAAAAGACGCTAAAGTACAATACATTGAATTTTTTTTGGACAAAATACAGTAATATACAAAATAAAGATAGTATTGCACAATAAAAAGGAAATGGAAAAAGAAAGGGAAATTAAAATGTAAGCTTTATTTTGTAATTGATTGTCAATGGATTTGTTGTAGAAGTTTCTATTACTGTCAGCCCTTTAAAACATTTGTTAAAAGTACTCTATAAATATGATGTGTCTTTTGTAGAGGGTGATATACCTAGCACATAGCCTTTGCATAAAGGGCTTGGTCATTAGGGTTATAAGGCTCACTTTTATTTTGTTTGTTTATTTAAATTGTTTTATTCATAAAAATCACTAACCAGTTTAAATAGATGAACAAACATTGAGGTGACATTTTCCTAACTGAAAACTTAAAGAGAAGGTTGAGTTCTGGGAAGAGGTGAAAAATAATTTGTGAGCATTACTCATTCTTATTATGCAAGTGTGGAAGAACATCAGATAAGACATGTTCCCTGAAAAGCATAGCTCTTCAAATGCCTTCATATTCTAAATATGCATGTAACATCGTAAAAATCGGGGGGGGCCGGCTTTTTACGCCACGTGTTCGTGTAGTCCCATATACATCTTTCTGTGTACAGTGTTTGTAACTTTACCAAGACTTGGCCAAATTTCTTATCATTTTGATGATTCCAGAACCTTGCAATACACACAAATTCTTATATGCTAGATGATCAACCTTTTCTGGTCGGTTCCACAACGTTTCTTTCACAATGCAATCGCACGACCAGAACTCAACTTCATCTTTAAAGAAAAGTTACAGAAGTTGATTAAAATTGGTGACATATAGTGATGTCATATGAAAAACAAACACAAAGAGTAAATATTCTATTACTCATATGGAAGGGTGAAAAATCTGAAAAAGATATAGCCCTGAAAACATTTCACAGTTGGTTTGATACTTGTCATGCGTTACAATGAATTCATTGTGATGGAAAATTTTAGGACTTACAGTTTTTGTTTGTGGTTACAATTATTGTAATTGTCCTTCATTTTATTTTGTATTGCTACCATGTGCTTGCGTCATTACACATCATTTGTCGTCATGTCATATTTATTTTTATTCTTCTTTTCAGCTTTGAGTACCCAGACATGGATCACTTAGCAGAGACTCTTATCAGTGTTCTCAATCACTTCAGGTTAGTTTTTTATATATATATATATATATATATATTTTTTTTTTTTTTTTTTTTTTTTTTTTTTTTTTTTTTTTAAAGTAAGCTGTTCAGTACATCAGTCTGCCTGAATTTGTCTGATATAGTTTCAACCTAGTGAGGAAATAAAAACCTGGGAGGAATATTAAGTTTTGTACTTTGTTGTGGAACCATGAATATTGACAAATTTATTTTAAAGTGTAAATATGTTTAGCTCTGAGTTGCATTCATTTTGAACCTTTTTAATAGAGCACTCATACCTGGGAAGAACTGTGTGTGTGCATTTGTTTTTGAAAAACTCCAAGTTTCATTCATTTTAACCTTCTTAAAAAATACAGAATATATTTATTTTTAGCGGTAGAACTATGAAATTGTCACCTGTAAATTTGAATACATGCCTACATGCAGGGCACCGGTCCCCCCCCCCCCCATCAAAATGAAAGAATAAATAAGACATGTTGTTCTTCAATAGCAATGGGACTTGTGTCTTTAATTCTCTCTCTCTCTCTCTCTCTCTCTCTCTCTCTTGCAGACTTAAGAAATTCATTGGCTTTGGAGTAGGATCTGGTGCAAATATCTTGACAAGGTTTGAGGTAAGCCGAACTTGTGGTTCCACTTGTCTTTTTTCAGAAGGAAAAAGGATTCAACCCTGATTCACTGTTTAATGTGCTCAGTAAATTCCAAAGAAATTGGTCATGTGATTTTGGTATTCAAAGAAAGTTGATTCTTTGATATTCTTAATCAATGATGCATAATCCAAAGTTAATATTTGTTTTTTCATAAAAAGAAGGGGGGGGGGAATTAAAATGAAATGAAAACAGGGATGCATGCCCCATTTCCATGTTGTGTATGATGCTGGATTTTGAAATGTGGTTCATCACGGAGCAAGGGCCCAACTTGAGCAAGATGACCATTGCATTGTGCTTGGACTTCAGTAAACTCAACTTAACAGAGTAGTGAAGTATGAAAGTGAAAGTAAACTGTCTGATGATTGATTAATTAATGGATTATATTCTCATCTCGTATCTTCAGCTTGCTCACCCAGAGTACATAGAGGCTCTCATACTGGTCAACTGCGTATCAACACAGTCAACTTGGACAGAATGGATGCAACAAAAGGTATTAGAATCAAACCTACTTTAATGACCAGTCCTAGTGACCACCTGTATAGAAATACCACCTGTCTACAAAGACCACATTTTTTTGTTTTCCTTGAGAATGGTTTCTCATTGAAACATGTACTAAAGGAGCCTGTACATAAAGACCACTTTTCTTATCTCCCTTAGGTGGTCTTTATAGACAGGTTTCTCTGTACAAAGATATAGGATGGATTTGATTTGGAAAAGGAGAGGAATGATGTTTATGACATGGTTTATAATATTATTAATAATATTTAATGATTTGTAAGGCGTCAAATTCAGTTGAAAATCAAATGCTTGAGGGGCAGTCGTGCAAGAAATGAAATCACATAAAAGTATCTGCATTATAAACAAACGAACAACAGGAGTATTACAATAGACAGAACTTACAAAATGAAACAGAACAATTAATTAAATGCTGAATCAAACAGATAAATTAAAAGATTATTTTTGAATACTTCAACTGATCTGCTATTACAAATAATTATGATTATTAGTAGTTATTCAAGAATTTTCTATGCCTGTGAGGGGGAGTCGAATGTAGTAATGAACTAAACAAACATTTTGTAATGTATGTGAGAGTGGGACCCTGCACTTTGCTCTTAAAATTGTAGTCCACATGGGAGGTGAAAATTGAATTATGTCACTGTGACCCTGAGCTTTGCTCGTAAAGTGGGACTCGTATACAGAGGACCTCCATCTGGCTTCTTACCCAGAGGTATTTTTTTTCTCGCTGTTTTCTTGATAATTACTGGGAGCAGGAGAGATGCACAATCACAAAATGTTTAGCTGCAGTTGTCAGCTCAAGCTTGAAGATGCGAATTAAGCCTACTCACTCCGTATTTTCTGTAATGATTATTATCTGATATCTGAAAATGATCCTCAATTTATGCCAATTCTTCTATATATATTTAGATAATGGAACTTCCCTGCTGAGGCAAAAGTATTATTTTAGGTAAACCATGACAAGTGCATTTAGCATAATGCTTTCCAGCTTTTTCAGAAGTTTATCAGGGCCTTGGGGGGAAAGCGCAGATAAAAGTCCCTACCGGGTATATTGATATATATATGATGTTGTGAATTATTTATGAACTTCTTGTTTCACCATTGCAGCTGTCAGCATACTACCTGAGAAAGAACGGCATGACAAACTACACACAAGAATACCTTCTCTGGCACTACTTTGGCAAGGTATGTATCACATTGCACTACTGATCTCAATCGACAGTCATATCATTCTTTGTAATTACTGTAGTTTTTAGACAGAAACAATTGGATTTGAATAATTGTACAGTTGTAAAATCAGAATGAATTGGTTATTTATGAGGATCTTGATTTTGTATCCCTTAATTCAGACCAATCAATGCAATTGTTTGATTAGTACGCACCTGAGATTCCCTTTGTCAAAGACCACTGCTTCAGTCATTGAACTACTGAGCATCCTAAAATTAAAGGAAACCTCACCCCAAAGAATAAGTGCAGGTATTTTGACAAATGAGATGTATTCCTGCCCTTTGAATTACAATATTCCTTACAAAAATATACAAGAGATATATAATGAAGATATTCTTGGCATGATGTGATGCCTTTTAGCATGACATCATAATAGGTACATTTATTTCTTGAGGTGAGGTTTCTTTTAAATATTGCAGAGTAGTGATGTCTCAATAGTACACCTAAATCGTTTGTGTGTTTGTTTGTTTGTTTTCCTCTTTGTTTTTCTGTTTACTTTCTTAAGTGGCATTTCCAGTTTCCTTTTGTGAATCTATGCCATCGAGGATGAGATATTTTATACAGTCAAACCTGCTTTAGTGACCACCTGTGTACAAAAACCACATTTTTTGTTACCCTTGAAAATGGTTTCTCATTGAAACATGTACTAAAGGAACCTGTCTACAAAGACCACTTTTCGTGTTTTCCTTGGGCGGTCGATTTACCGGTAGACAGGTTCGACTATATGATATTTGTTTTGTGTGAGTTTGATAAAGAGCCATATCCCTGTTATCCCACACAGAGTACAATGGAAACACATCATGAGCTTGTGGCACTCTTCAGGGAGAATCTTGCTAAGAATGTGAATGCTTTCAATCTCTCACTATTTGTCAACTCATACATCAGGTAAGAACTACTTCTTTATCTTTCATTGTTTGCTAGGCATTTTATGATGCTCATTGTAAAGAGCTGTTAGGTACACTTATCGTAGAATTATTTCCTAATAGTACTTCGTTGTTCCGGATTAGGTGTAACAAGCGGGAGTTTCACACAAGTTTGAAGTTTGTAGGCGCTTATCGTATAAATTAGGATGTCTTTGTATGATAGATGCATAAAGCCTCAACTCGAGTGTGGATAGATCGTATAATGAACTCATTCTCATGCATCATCCGTGTACAGTTCTTGTATAGCGCATAATATCACCTATTTAGCAATGACTTTATGCACTTCCAAAGAATTTTTTGAATTTTTAATCTAGCTGTAGCCTACACGTGATAATGCATTGATGCATTCAACAATTTTTGTCTACCACACAAGTGTGGCAAATGTAGATTGATGTGTTGCTAATGTACCATGACCAAGACTTGAACCCTGTACCTTGCGATCGACAGTCAGGTGGCTTATCCACCAGACCACAAAACCCCCTAGTGAAAAATTAATTATATTGTCTCTAAATTTCTTCTCTTGTTCCACCACACAGACGAACAGACCTGAACATCCGACGTGAGTTGGATCCGTTCAAACAGAAGGGACTTCGCGGCGTGAAGGCTCACAGTATGCTCATCGTAGGTGCAAATTCACCTCATGTCAACGATTCGGTAAGCACTACTTTCTTATTTTCAACCAAATGCAGCTTGGGTGGTATACAAATAAATGTTGCATCAATGCGGGTCAATGTAGTTGAATATATTCGTCTTGTTGGAACTCTTTGGACTAAACCCGATTAAGCTCTTTTAATATACAAACCAGTATCTTAATTTACTGTTAATCCATGCCGGAAACTGCACAAATTGTGAAGTGTCCTGAATTCATGCTCTGAAATTAACAATTCGTAAAAGTTTCAGGTCTTGACAGTTTTCTAGTTTTACAGTATTTAGTTGTCCTCCATGTCATGTATCAATGCTGTAGGGTGTCTGAAAGTTAAAGGGATCGGGTCTTTGCCTCAGATTCTAAACAAAATCCTGGATTTAGCTCATGCTGCAATCATAATTATAAACCTTTAGGTCAGTCAGGAATCCCATGACTTTTACAAGCCGATCGCCTGTCTGAATATCAAGATATTATGATTGGAAATAGAAATGTCAAAAACTGTTTGCCAAACAGTTTTGAACAGTTTTTTTATAACACTATGGAGAAAACGAGTATGATAAACTGGTCGCTCAAAGGTTTTTACCTTTTATTTTTGAAGCACTACATGATCATTTTTAAGCTCAAAATGTTCAGGGCTTCAATATCATACTCTATCATAGACACTGATAACAGGTAGGGCCATACATCTCAGATTTGTAAAACTGGAAATATTGTTCAACAATGCCTGTAACCTTACGGGTATTAAAGTTAGACTCCTATAACCCTGTAAGTTCTTGGTGACATGGTTTGATTTGCTTTGCTCTGATTGGATGCCAGGTGGAGATGAATGCCCGTATGGACCCAGCACTCAGCCAGTGGATGAAGATGTCAGACTGTGGCGGTATGATCTTAGAAGAGCAACCTGCCAAGCTAGCAGAGTGCATCAGGCTCTTCTTACAAGGCCAAGGATACGGTGAGTAGAATCAAAACACATATGGGAAGATGTGAAATAGTCCAAAGGGGCGTTTCACAAAACTTGTCATCAGTGACAAATGAAAGTTTTTGTTATAAGCTACTGAAATCCTTGCTTCTGATTGGTCATCAGCAGATTTGTCACTGATTTTAGCCATTTGTCTTTGAAAAAAGGCTTTGTAAAACTGGTCCCAGCAGTACCATCAGTGGTACGCTAAGCTCTCTGTCTTTGTCTACAAACTGACTCTGACAGAGTATGAAAACCTATATGGGAAGATGTGAGTCAGTCCATCAGAAACGTCAGTGGTACGCTAAGCTCTCTGTCTTTGACCACAAACTGACTCTGACGGAATATGAAAACCTATATGGGAAGATGTGAGTCAGTCCAGCAGTACCATCAGTGGTACGTTCAGATCTCTGTCTTTGTCTACAAACTGACCCTGATAGACTCTGGACCAAAACTGAGTCATGTCTTTCGCATAGTGATGTTTAGGTCAATCCCCAGGCATCAATTATCATATCTGATTGATGCATGTTTGTCAAAATCTCCATTTACACACACATTTCTAAGAATAATTGAAATGAACTCGAATTAAATTTATTCACCGTTTTCATAAAATAGTAATTGCTTTCATGTAGTGCCGTACCATTAACAAGTAACTGTCCAAAGAGATACAATATTATTACCCCTGTCACCGGGGTTATACTTGATGAACTTTACAATGAACTCTACATTACCTTGGGTGCATTCAAGCTAGTCAACTTTTAAGAGGTGGGAACACGCCATTGCAATCACATTGACGTTCACATCATCATATGTGAACCCATTGAAACACCTGGTTGAAGAGGAGCAGTGCAGATAAAAATGCAATTGCTCAAAGCCATATTCAGGTTCAGAAGCATATACTATAATTTTTGTTTACCCGGAGGGTGTTTCGCAAAAATCCTAAGTTGCACTTAAATTTAAGTTGGACTTAAAATTATGGAGAGCTATTTGTAGTCTTAAAAAAAATATATTCAAAAGTAAAAATTAAAGTATTTTAGACTTTTTATAAATTCCCCATCAAGAACATGAAATCTCCTTGATGATAGAAAATATGAATGATTTGATTCAACATGTTATGCCTTAAAAAAAATAAATTACAAAGTATTTTCATAGATGCTAACGGCTTTCCATAAATGTTGAGTCCAACTTAAAGTTAAGTTCAACTTAGGATCTTTGTGAAACACCCCCCTGATGTAATAGTATTTAAATATCAAACACATCATACTTATGTACAATTAATGGTTATGATCCTTGTGTCATTAAGAATAGGTACTGGAGAAATGTCTCATCATTATCAACATTATTATTGTTAATGTCTTTTAAACACTTTTATCATTATTGTTTTGAAATCAACCATGGAAATGCTAGAATGCTTGCCTGTCTTTTCAGAAATCTGCTTGCCCCATCTTATTTGGCAAGTGCCTGAGTAGTACCCTGCATTATTCCTAGAGTTTCTAAACATCTATTAAACAGGCACAGCGGAGCACCCCAATTTGCATATCATTAACGGCCCGTTCTATTTGAATAACCAACGGACATCTGCGTGAATCCAAACATGTGTGTGCTAGAATGTCAAATCTTAAAATTCGCGTTGCGCCTTTATTACTGCCAATATCGCTATGAAACTTTCCATACTAACTAAAATTATTATGAATTTTATGTCAGTGAAATAAATACGAAATTCCATGGAATAAAACTCGAGATATTAATATGTTTTGAGCTTCGCCCCTCGAAAAACACGACGTCTACTTTATAATGTGATGACCCTATCAAGCAATGCACGAAGTAGAGACTTGGTATGAATATTCATTAGGGTTGAATCCATACATGGGCGAAATTTTCGCTTCTCCGCTGTATTTTTTTTGGTTATAACGTTCTTTTTCATGGGGCTTCATTTTTAAAAGTTGTAGTCAGCGAACTCATTGAACATGACGTCATCGATCTCAGCGCATGCGTCTTAGGCCCGGTGCAGGCCAGATCGAAACAGCTGAGCCATTAGCGTGCACGTGTGCAGTCGGCTGGCAAGACATGTATAGCCAACGCACACGCTAGGTTCAGACATGACACACATTTGAATGTATGGGACTGGTCAAACAATTTTGCGACAACAAAGGATTATTTTTGTTCGATGAGATTCGGACATTGGGGTATGTTTTTCTCTGTTACGACCCTATCAAGCAACTATGAAAAGAGATATTTCACAAGGATTGAGATTATTAAATTTTTTTTTCGTTCATACGAGGCAATTCTTTCTCGCTCTAAAAGAAATGGTGAATTTTACGGTGATTTTGTATCTCATTTTTTTCGTTTTTGTTCGTCAAAACTATCCCTTAAATTTCACATTTTCTGTGCATCAATAACTCTTTTTATACACATGAGTGTCTTGCAAATTTATTAAATACTCGAGTTAGTAGCTTTGATTGGTGATATTCATCACATTAATGAAGAATTTGTCTTCGAAATTTGTTTACTTTTTTTCGCATCGATCGGTACACAATTGTTGATTTTATGCAAATGATGTTTACTGGACGAGAGTCGATCGCACGGTAATTGGGGTGCTCCGCTGTGCCTGTAAAGTAGAATGATTTTGAGTTCATATTCCATATATGCTCATAGTCCTGTGACTTATGACACACCCTTATTCAAATCAGTGTATAGCTAAATAATTTTATAAACATTATTTTTTAATGAAGTCATTGTAATGTACAGGCACTTCCAAAGAGGAAACTAGGTTTTCCTGCCATTGTTTTTATTAGTCATACAAACAAAAAGTTAGATGCTGCTTGTAAGTGTCGGCTTGCATGGTGATGTAGATATACAGTAGGTTTGCGGTTGCACCATGTGTGTGAGAGAGAGAGAGGTATGAGGAGTCCTGAACAGGACTCTGACTCGGTAATCTTTCTTGGAGGAGTGTAGTCCTGAAAAGGACTGTTTGTTATCTTTCTTGGCATATAGTTCTCAGGAGAACTATAGCGCTTGGAGAGGATGAGTGGCTCGACGTTTCGAACAGGTTGACTATTCGTCGTCACTCCTGACGACGGATAGTCAACCTGTTCGAAACGTCGAGCCACTCATCCTCTCCAAGCGCTATAGTTCTCCTGAGAACTATATGCCAAGAAAGATAACAAACAGTCCTTTTCAGGACTACACTCCTCCAAGAAAGATTACCGAGTCAGAGTCCTGTTCAGGACTCCTCATACCTCTCTCTCTCTCACACACATGGTGCAACCGCAAACCTACTGTATAAACAAAAAGTTGTAAAGATGACACAAGAAGTGATGAGAAGCACTTTTTTGGAAGAAATTCTAAATATATATATATATATTTTCATTCATGTTTGAGAAGCAATCAAGAGAGGGTAAACTTGTCATTTATCATTCTTTAAATGTCATTTTTTTTCTTTTCTTTGAAAAAGACTCTATAATGTATTGCAGATGATTCTCAGCTGTTTTTCTCTTTTGTTGCATTTTTAGCCATCTTTCACCCTCCATTCATTAAAAAAAAAAAAAAAAATGCTCTACATTTCTCACATCCACTTCTCTCCGTCTGAAACCCATCTTTGTTGCTTGTCCATGTTCTAACCTTGTCTTTCATTTTTTTGAAATAACAACTTGTTTCTTTACCCCTCACTACATCATTTCTTGGAATGCATGGAACCATTAAACAGTACCTTGGGTGAAATCGTAAATACTTTCGATGTTCTCTCTCTATACAGAGTCCAGACTCGAAATGCATGGTTTAGCCAGACTGAATGAAATCATTTCAATTTTATCTTTTTATTCTGTTTTTATTGTTCTCTTTTATTTGCGGTCGAGAATGCCTACTTTCAGTGACAGTAGCATAGTCAAGTGTTGTAAAGACTCTTCACATCAGGCCTATTGGGGGTGGTGAACTATACATGTGATATCTTTAAAATGAGTAGATATTAGGAATATATAAACATTTTTACCCGTTCGACTTTCGTAGGTAGTGACTTTCGTAGGTACATAGCTTTCAGAATCATAGATTTCCCCTTATTTGATCAGTCAGTTTACATATTCTTCCCCAAAACCTCCAACCATTAGAATAAATTTTGTAAGTTGAACATGCAAACCCGAAAGTTTAAAACCGAAAAATTCCATATATATATACCGTATATCTATATATTCTATATCATACCACTTGACACCTTTCCAGGCTTGCACGCTCTGAAGCAAAGAAGCATTTATGAACAAAACTATCCATCCTGCAGTTTATCCCCAACTCTACTTCCCCAGCTTACCTACCATGTAGCGTTTCTCTCACTTTATGTTTTGTCCTGCAATCTGACACGTGTCTGTCTGTTTGTGTTTTGTTGCAAGCAAAGAAGAAAAAATAACTTTTTTGCTGCTCTTTGGTTTGATAACCCACAAGAATTCTGTTTACCAAAACAGAAGAAATTTTCCATATTTAAGAGAGAAACTTGTGTGAACTCTATTTGTATAAGTTCATGTATGTAGTTCATCAACTCTGTGTGAAAAGATTACCCCATTCGTAGCAGTTTGTCAGACATGGACACTATACTACCAACGTGTTTAGCTTTAGAAGTGAGAAAATAACCCACTTAGAAAACCTCTAGGGCTGGACATGATCTGACATTGTTTTTCATTGGCCTGAACAATGTTCAGACTTTTAAATGTATGAAATGATATAAGATGTTAATACTGTGTTCATCTCGTAAGGAGACACAATGGCTCAATGGTAGAGCATTGGTCTTGTAATCTGGAGGTCCCAAGTTCAAACCCAAGTTAATACGCTAGTGCCCTTTGGTATGAAGGCATGAATTATTACCAAGCCCCTCATCGGTCCCCTGGTTGCTTACGTACAAGCATACACATGCTTTCTTGGCAGTCAAGTAAACAAACCAACCAAAGTATGAACACTTTAAAATTGTTGATTTTGTCCAGGCCTATCCTAGATTTTTCTGATGTAAACTGGTAGTGTAAAATAAGAGTAGTCTTTCAACCTTTTTGCATGCTTACGAAGAAGCATGGTGACTAAAAGAGAGAGAGAAAAAAGAAATCACACATATCAAAACCTTGTTCTTTTCTCCTCATGTCTGTAGATTTTAATGATGTAATTTTGGCCCATTTCTCATTCTCTCCTGTCTCTCTCTCTCTCCACTTTTGATGGTTGTTCTCGATTATGTGATGATAGTTGATCGTAAGTGTGAAGTAGACAATGAGATTAAGGCCCTTGCCCATTTGACTGCCTAACCACCCGCCTGATACCTTTTGTTTATGTTTGCTTGGTTTTAATAGGAGATTTAGTCAGTTTCTTGTGGCATCAAGTTTTGATTGGTTATGAATTGCATTGAAGGCTTTTGTTTGTGTTCATATCATGCATGAGTGTTTATGGATGTTCAATGTTTGCATCATTCAATTTCATTTTTTAGTAATTTAAATTCCAGCATCATTTCAATTTTTTTAGTCAGACCTTTTTTCCCCCAGAGGGGGACATCAGGGATGGGGGAGGGGGGGGGGGGGTGATTTGGATGAACAAATCTGCAATGTGAAGGAAACATAGTGGGTGCTGTAACCTAGGATACGTGGTATGAGATATCTTCAGGGAAGAGAGACCCAAACTTTCAATAAATAGAAAGAGCCCATAACCTGAAAGAAGTGGTTGCTTTAATAGACATCTGACACATGATGAAGGAAAAAGCATAAATTGGCAGCTAGCTAACTTTCGAATATTATTCATGATTAGGATACATTTTCTTTTTGCATAATATGAATTTAAGTTACATAAATGATGTAACATAAATACCGGTATATCTAATTTTGAACTAGCCAATCAGTTGGGAAGTGTTCTTTTATATGCATGCCTAACAACCCAATTTATCTCTTATTTTTATCACAAGGATTGTACTTAGAATATACTAACCAATAATAGCACTGCTCCCCCTCCCCCTAAAATACTAATTGTTAGTTTGGGGTGTTTTTTTTTATGAGTTCCTAAATTTTGCTGTTGCCGTGTTACATACAGCACCTGTATTTGAAAATCGATTTACAAGAGCTATTCATCAATTATTGAGTAGAATGGAATACTGCCATTGATGTGTGATTTTTTTTCCTTTTCTTGTATACCCTGTTAAATTTGTATGAATAGCATTGTATTCCTTTTGAATATTGAAGGCAAATAATATTTTAGAGTTTTGTTTAATCCCACCCTAGCGTAGCGTGTTTAAAAAAAAAAAAAAAAAAAAAGTCCTTCCTCCCTATATCTGTGTTAACCTAATGGCAACCATTATTCATAACAAAACAGGATAACCTTGAAACCAATAGTTCTGCTTTAAATACAAAGCATTCATAGAAGCTATGCACATTCTCAACCCTATTGTGTAGTTGCACCAACAATACGTCTTTTTAAAGAGTTAATTGCATTAATATTTGTCAATATGATATTTTATGAATACCTTTCTAAATGTTATGGATTTAGAACTCTAAAAGCAATACAAATGTATACCTTTATATGTATATTTTTATGGCATCAATGTTTTGTTTGTATTAATTTTACCATTTTTTCTTAACATGCATATTCTTGCTGCATATTGTCTGGCATTTATGTATGCTGAATGTTACTTATTTATTTGCATGGTAATTCTAGTTTAAATTGATAACATTGGACTGTGCATATGACTTGTGACTTTCATAATTGTATTTATTCAATAATTACCATATTACATATAGTTACATTTACCGGTATATAAATATATATATATATATATATATAGGTGACCCGACATGTGCTCCAAGGTTTATTTTGTCAAAAATATATAATTGAGGTTAGAGTTGCAATAGGGTTTTAGGTTAGGTTTACCTACATTTTATCAGTCATGTTAACTTGCATGCAACCTACCGGTATGTCAATAATTGGTTATGGCTTTTCTAAAGTTAAACATGTCTAAACAGGTGACCAAACGTATACTCCCAAGTTTTATTTTGTCATAAATATACACTGAACAGTGGGGGTTAGAGTTGTAATAGGGTTTTAGTTAAGAATTTGGTTAGTGCAGGAAATTGACAGGAGTTTTTGTCATACAATCATCAAAATACCTGTAGTAAACTACAGGTATTCATTTTAAGGTTTATGAAAACCGATTACTCAAAAGGTAAAAGTGAAAGATAACAGAAGTATCAGGAAAATTAATAAAAGTGATGGCCATGAAGTTAATTTTTCTTTTATTAAATCTAACATGATTGTAAAATAAATAATTAAATTATAAGTAGATTACAGCAGTAATAATTGTCACTAATGGTATTGAAAATATTGACTAATCATTTACAATAACGTATAAAAAATAATGATCACATAAATATAGTTGAAGAAAAAAAATCATGGGTATTTGCTGGTATGTTAAAAGCCAAATCTGATGATTAGCACAATTATAATAACCATTTTAGATAATTATGTATTATATTTCATGTATCTCTTCATTTCCTCCTGCAGTGTTAAAGGTGCGACTCAACCGCCCAGCACGGTCTATGGAACCCCCAGCACCCACAAGCAAGACAGGCGCCCCCGAACCAGTGATGGTGTAACAGTGGTCGTCTAGAAGCAGGGTCCAATCGACACATCGGGTCATGAAAGATGCAGACAGTTGTATCAAGATCGACACATCATGTATTTTTATTCATATTACTGATTGTTTTCTGTAAAACCAGAAACTTTGTGACATGAAACCTTTGTGAATTATGGTTAAAATGGCTATTTTCACAGCAGAAACTTATGCGAATAACAGAATTTTAGCGTTACATCTATTTTGATTCAGTTATTTCACGGCATGACTTTCGCAAATCTGAACTGCTCATGAAATCTGCCAGCATTTTAAGGATACAAAGGTTTCTGATTTTACATTAACATGATTCAGGAGTCTATTGATGCAACTCTATTATTTCACAGCAAGCCCATAATGCTAGTGACTCTCCATATGGTTTCTGTCACAATGGGTTGATGCCCTTATAGCTCTCATCCATTGATAAATCATTTGCTTGGAGACAGAAGGGCATTAAATCCTATACTTTAACACAGGGTTAACATCCTTCTGGCTCCAAACAGACAGTTTCATGCCTTGAATGGCGTTTTACAAAGACTAGGATCGACTTTGAGTTGGACTTAACTATGGCAGACCATCCATGCCACTGTTTGCTCTCACCATTTACTGGCGTTGGTCTCTCAAGAGACGTACAAATCATGGTCACAAATGTACTGAATTTCCTTTTTTTTTGATAATTCATTATCAAAGGAAAAATATTATCTAAAGATCATAATGGTTATAGAGCAAACAGTGGCATGATTCGTGCCATAGTTAAATCCAACTTAAATTCGATCTTAGTATTTGTGAAACACTCCCCTGGTCTTATTGGCTACTGGGCATTACCGGTAGAAAGTGTGTATTACAGATACGGTGTTGTGAAAGAACCCTCTTTTTTTATTTTGCCAAAATACAGTTGCTACAGGGCGTACAGTAGAATGGAACAGAAAGGGATGGGGTATTCGATGCCAATCTGTTCATAGTGATGAATTGTTAAATACTGATGAAATGTTAAATCAGGGGTCTTTGGTCACTGTCATACTTGACATCAAATGCTCCTTAGAAACAGCAAGGACGTATTTTACGATAATGATATCAGTTTCCTGATTAGTGCATGTTTCCACCATGTGCTGATCTTGAAGGTGATAAAATAGCATGGATGGACAATTAACTGACATATGCTTTTGGTAATAATATGAAATTGTTTACATGTACTTCACAGACTGCTATGATGAGCTAAATTCTTCAATGGTGCTTAAATTGAAAGTTAATCGTTGAATATTTTAGTCATCTAGGTATCATTTAATATGAAGTCACCCTTCCGAAAAAAGAAGGAAAAAAGAAAATCAATTTTACAGTGTGCATCTATATAGGGTAATGACATTATGCATGATGAAACACAAATGCTTGGAAATGGACAAATATCATTTTACAGTGCAAATAAATAATTGCCTCGGTGGAAGCATTTTGTTTTAATATAAATATGGAATCATGAATGATACATTAGTGATGAAATGAAGAAAAGACAATCTAAGTTAATAGTATTAATACCTAGGCTATAATGCATATTTACTAAACATAAAAATGATCTTTAACATCAAGCTTCTACAAATACTAAATAGTTTGAAACATTTCTCGCATAGTTCTTGTCAGTTAGGTAAAGTTAAATTAGATCCTAATCGCAGATTGATTAGGGTAAAGCAGGCTAATTACTTTTGATTTCTAAACCAGTATTCAGAGTGTAACTAATGTGTCAACCCAAATAGTGCTCTCTTAATATCATTCTGTCTTTCCTTTTTATTCCTTTTTCTTTTTCATCTTATTATCTTTCTGAATGTCTACACAATTCAGCCATAAAATAAATTGCAAAATTAGATAAATTTACTAATGAAAAATTCAATAATTGCCAAAAGTTGTGTAATTATTGGAGCTCTCATCATATTATGTGAATGTGAACATTTATACTATTAGTTGTCTGACATGTTGTTTGTGTAAATTCAAATGAGTTATTTCTTCTCTTTCTACTTGTTGTATGTACCAAATTTATGTAGTTATGTAATGTTTGTCTGAAATTCATGTTTTGTAAAATTAATGGAAATGAAACTTGGCATTGTTGTTTTGTTTTTTCTTTTTCAAAACCTTATAATCTATTGTGCTGTTCAAATAAATAGAAGTGTATTTGTTAACATGTTCTTGTGTTTGTGCGTTTAGGGTGCACTGGAAAGGTTTACAAAAAATTAAATATATGCGAGTCACAGGGGAGTGTGAAAGAATTCATGTTTACCAAAATGTAGTTTAGCCAATGAAAGAAGCAGAATTTGAAACCAAAGCTGATATGATATGTGATCTCTGCTCAAGTTTTGTTGCGATTCTGACACTTGTTTCTTTAATGTGTTAACAAAAAAAGGTTTTAAAGAAGAACTTCCCCTGTGTGTGCTTAAACAAGTTGAACATGTAATTAAATGTAATTAAATCCATTATGAAATCTGTAAATAACCAAATCCTCAATCTGATTGCCAGTATGATTATTTGTATATATTGATTATGGTATGGTTTATATACAGCTTTCTTTACTTGATAATGCAGATGTGATGATTTAATGATTTAATGATTTATCCTTTTTTTTTGTCCTCCTTTTTTCATATTGTTGTCATCTTTTTCATATTTGCCCCCAGGACAGTTGTTCTTTCTCTTTGTAATTATACTCAAATTGGCAAACATTGTATTCATATACTGCTATTCAAGCTCACATTGCGCAGTGTACCTTGCATCAGCACACCGATATATAAATCTATTTATATCACCTTTCTCACATAAACTTTTGTATTCCACCTAATCACGTCAGACACGTAGTGCTATGAAGTGAAGTGCTTGCATACATGTATATCTTATCTATGGCAGCAGGATATATATGAAGTATTCAAGTATGAATAATCATGTCCTCATCCAGTTCAAGTTAATATCAAATGTGATAATAGTAATTTAATTCTTCTTTCCCTTGTATAGCCATCATGCTGTGAGTGCACGGTACTACAAATTTGCCCCTTGAGTGGTAGTCTGTATAAGTGTGTCTATAACATTTGGCTTGGTGAATTTTAATGGCAGTTATCGATCTATTTCGAAAAACAAAAGCAGAAAAAAAAAATTGAGTATTTACTATAACATCATCTGCATGTGTCGGTTTGAAATGAAATTTTGGGTATGCCTACATATCGTGTATTATAAAATTCAAAGCAGGATCATTATATTTGTATTAAACATTTGAGTGCTTGTATGACTTGTACAAAAGGAGATATATTTACTATGTAGTGTACCCCATATGACCTTTGAGCTGTGTATTTACATGACCATCGTGATGTATACTGAATGGCCCATTGCGTGGAGAGGCATGCATATTTGTGATCCAAACAGGATTGTTTGGTGTAAATTCTATACAAAGATATTTTCCACACAAAAGAAGATTTATGCATTTATATGATGAGCTGTAGGTTGCATAATCATGAATGTATGTGTGTATGTACATTAGAGACTGTAGCATGTACATGGCGGTAGATTTCACAGGTTATGAAAATAATCCATTCCCATCTCTGACACACTTAAGTGATTATTAGTAGACTTTGTGCTGGTGGAAATTCCATCCTTTTGTCCAAAAAAGTTTGAGCGAGTTTCCATGAAATCTGTCTTTGTAGAAACTGTCAAATACATACCATACCTGCAAATAATGAACCTGTGATTTAAGAAATCTGTAATGACATTTTAACCACCATTGTTTGATATCCATACCTTATAATGGGATGAAATATGTGACTCGCATTATGTGGTTGATTGTAAAGTTATTAAGATATAAAATTGTCATGAAAATGCAAAATGAGTATGTCTGTATGCATGCACTTAAAGAGAGATTGAAAAATATTATAGAAAACAAGCAATATGTGATATTGAAATAGAGGATATATATATGTATATGATTAAATGTTCAATATTTCATTCAATCCTGCCTGATTTTGGTTTTTATTTCTGGGGGATAGTTAATGGATTGCTGACTTTAAAGATGTGGGACATTGTGGCTAAGTTTAGTTTTTGTTTAATCATTTATATTTTTGTTAGTACCCTTATGCAGTGGAACTTGATAAAAATCAACTTTCACTGACCTCTTCCTCTCACTTTTTTGCTTCTATCAAAACCAATTTAATATCAGGATGGACTTCCCCTTTAAGAGAAATGTTTTTCCATTTCTCATCTTTAGCACTATAAGGTTTGCATATTGCCTCTATGGGCAAGGATCTTGAAACCAAGTCCGCCTGCATGCATTTTTTAGACCCACATTTGATGGAATAGCCACAAAATTTATACATGGAGACTTTTGAGGTTTTGAGAAACTTGCCCAAGGGCGCAACATAAAACATGCATTCACTCTGTGGAAAGGTTTACAGAACAAACTAAGACTGAACACATCAGATTCAAACTAGAAATCTCTTTATTCATCATCTCCAAATAAAAAAGCCAAAACACCCTGCGGAACAACTTCAGGCAGAAACTGCTATTAAGTACTAAAAGAAAAAAAGAATTTCACCATAGAAGATAAATAACTCATAAGTGCACTAAAAAGCAGGAGGAGAAGGAACATGAGTTGATTACAATCTGCCAACAAAAACATAAAATATGATTCTAATTTCCCCTTATGAAGATAAGTACATAATCCATATGGGTTTGTGCTAGTATGATGAAAAACTAATGTTTTTGAAATAAACATAGCTTACAACAGCAACTAGAAAATCAAACCAAAATAATCAATTTAAAAAACTTATGGATCCATAGATATGCCGAGCTTTAAATTAAAAACAAATAATTTCAAAGACAATATGTCTAGGAAAATGTTGCAAGAAGATGACATTTGCACAATATAAAAGTTCTTTGGTTTTAAATTAACATTTATGCTTTTGCAGTAATTAATCAGAAATAATTTTACAGTATGACTGCAAAGATATCAGAAATTTAATATAATATACCTCATTGGCAAGTAAAAGGAAAAAACAATAACATTTAAGAATAACCAACCATCTTTCACATCATTTCTTGAATTTAACATGGAATTGGAAAAAGATTAAAGCTTCCTTTATAAGAAAACAATCTTGAAACACATACAAATCATCATCATTCGAAAGGTACAGTGTATGGTACAAAATACTGGTAACAATTTTTTTTTGGAATGTCATTCTTGATTCATTTTTACTAGACCAATGATATCTAGCTAGGTGTACCAATCTCTTACAAAAATAATTTGTATACAGCTAGAATGTATAAAATCAACCTAAAACAAATTTCACCTGGCATTCTATGGGCCAACTAAATAAAATAAAATTGCAAGGCACAGAACCCGAGTCAGACTTTAGTTCCATGCGGGCTCTAATTTATGCGAGCCCGTATGGGTGCATCGAGTAGTATACTCACAAGTCGATTTTATGTTAAATGAGAGTGTATGTAAACATGCAAAATCTCTTCACAGAAGCAATATTCAGAGCTCATAGTTTGAACACCGTACTAAGACATGGAACTAGTAACAGACAGAGAAGGTACAAAAATGGGTGATTAAAACACTTTCACCAATACATGTAGATGGCTGATAGCAGGACAATACAATAAATAGATATATAGATAGATAGTGGTGGTTATTTTACCCGACAGCTAAGAAAGCAATAAATGCTTGTAAGTAAGCAACCAAAAGACCGACGGCTTTAGGTCCTCTCTGAGGGACCGGGTTATGAGGATTAATGCCTTACCAAAGGGCACTAGTGCATCGACTTGGTTTCGAGACCGGGTCACCAGATTACGAGACCAATGCTCTACCGACTGAGCTATCGCCCCTCCGTATCTCAAATCAAGACTGTATAGATAAAGAAACAAATTCCTACACACTCCAAACAAGTTGCACTTCAATAGAAAACTTCAAATAATTAATAATAAATATAAAATGGTGGAATCATCTCTTTTCAAAATGAGGAATGTATTCAACATCTTACATCCTGATTCAAAGTTTCTTCTGTCCAAATATGTATTCAGCTTTATAATACTGCCACTTCATTTAAAGAAATCACAAAAAAATGATCTGATGAAGGTTGTTAAGATGACCTTTACAGAGAAGTGACCTCTCTGTTTAGTACTAGCCACTTCCCTTCCTCCCAAGAAAAATGAGGTTATGAAGAAAACTTACACTTTAATACATGTATATTTTTTTCCTTCTAAACACCTTTCTCAAAATCAAGAAGGCATTTTGTCTAAATCATCTTCTGTATAGCACTGTCAGACTTTTTGTGATGATTGAGAATTGTAAACATTTACAAGAAGTCAAGCACACTCAAATGAAGGCAGCATTTACAGAAGAGTCATAAATGTTAATCATATTAACATGAATTATCATATTTGGTTGGTTTCCCCCGACTATATTAAAGTTAAACAAAAAACTAATCACACAGTATTTTTCATCTTCTATCATGAATATTCATAACTATCTATCCTGATATAGTACTAGTCAAATTGACAAACCAAACATAGCAGCAATATATTAGAAAACACAGAAAGTCTTATTCTTACTTACAATGACTCAATAGTTTATCAAACATTTTTATGCATTTCATGCTAAAACTTTAATACTTAAACTTAAAATAAAATATGAAAAAGAATGTCCAATACTTGAGATAGTATTCAATAGCTGCATTGCATTGTACAATGAAGGTTTTTCTTAATCACCTACTTTTCAAAGTTGATTTTGCCTAAGTATTAAAATAAGTACAAAACAAAACAAAAAAAATATGTTTTCTCTCTAAAAATATTCTTTTCCTTCTTTTTCACAGATCACTTGGAATCTAATTGTTTGATTTCATACAAGACTGTACTTTGTTTGGATAATATTTTCACTGATCATCTCCACATTAATTTTCTTTCATTACAAAAGTACAAAACAAAGGAAAAATATATCTCTCTAAAAAATAGACTCTTTATATATATCACTTGTAATCGACCTAAAGTTACTTTAGAGAAGACTATCGGTCGCTTGGACAATTTATATTTTTACCTCTTCATTTCCACATTGATTTTCTTTCATTACAAAAGTACAAAACAAAGAAAATATTATCTCTCTAAAAATATACTCTTTAATATATATCAATTGTAATCTTCCTAATGTAACTTCAGAATAGACAGTCCATGTGTCAGACAATGACATTTTTAACTACGATATCCAAGGAAGGTATTGATTAAACGCACTAACTTTAGTCCAGGGTTTACACCAGATTTAGTCCGGTGAGTGCCAAGTGTGAACGTCTCCATTCCTTTTATTTTAAATACCAAGTGATTCAGTGGCCAAATAAATAAACAAATACAAATTGTGTTACCATGAAATCCAATTCCCTCTTTCATTTCAAGACTGTATTCATTTAATTTTCTCATTATGTTGCAGAATTACAGTACTTTCAAAGGATGAAAAGCATAATGCTTGACTTGGCGCTCCATAAGTCAATAAAGAAATCTAAACCCTGTTCAGCTTTAAGAGTCCACCTAAAGCACTCATCTAATAAGGAGCCTTGAGCGTTGGTCACTTTTAAAAATGGTGATGTGAAGGTTGTCTAAAGATAATACTACCTGAGCTCAATATGACATGATAAACTCTAAAATACCGTACACTGAATGTTGTATGGGATTAAGTACACAATTTAAGCATTGAGTTTTTCCACTTTCCAAAATGGTGACGTGAAGGTTGTCTAAAGATAATACTACCTGAGCTCAATATGACATGATAAACTCTAAAATACTGTATACTGAATGTTGTATGGGATTAAGTACACAATTTGAAGCCTTGAGTTTTTCCACTTTCCAAAATGGTGATGTGAACGTTGTCTAAAGATAATACTACCCGAGTTCAATATGACATGATAAACTCTAACATACCGTACACTGAATGTTGTATGGGATTAAGTACACAATTTGAAGCCTTGAGTTTTTCCACTTTCCAAAATGGTGACGTGAAGGTTGTCTAAAGATAATACTACCTGAGCTCAATATGACATGATAAACTCTAACATACCGTACACTGAATGTTGTATGGGATTAAGTACACAATTTGAAGCCTTGAGTTTCCACTTTCCAAAATGGTGACGTGAAGGTTGTCTAAAGATAATACTACCTGCGCTCAATATGACATGATAAACTCTAACATACCGTACACTGAATGTTGTATGGGATTAAGTACACAATTTGAAGGAGCCTTGAGCTTTTCCACTTTCCAAAATGGTGACGTGAAGGTTGTCTAAAGATAATACTACCTGAGTTCAATATGACATGATAAACTCTCACATACACTGAATGTTGTATCAGTATGGGATTAAGTACACAATTTGAAGCCTTGAGCGTTTCCACTTTCCAAAATGGTGACATGTAAGTTGTCTAAATATAATACTACCAAATTCAAGATGACATGATAAACTCTCACACACACACTAAATGCTGTAAGGGATTAAGTACAAAATTGAAATATTAATTATACAAAAATACTATTCCCCAAATCTTTGTAAAATATAGAATCTAAGTACATATGACGCATTGGTAGAACAAAAACTAAATACATTGCAGACAATGGCAGTTTTGGAATTCTGTGTTATACCATAAAGATTGCTTGAGAGTCATTGCAATGAGAGTTATGTAAATACATGATGGGATCAGTCTGACCGTCGCTTGTCAACTTTGGTCCATTTTCTGAAGGTTGACCTATGACCTGATCCTGAGATGATCCAGCTATTTTGAAGGGCAGTGTATTTGACATGGTTTTATGATGGTTGTTTAGCTTTCTATGTAGCTCTCTCTGTGCCATTCTCAACACATAAACTGACAGAGCAAAACTGAAAAGTACCTGTGAAGAAAAAGAAAACAGAAATTCAAACGAGATAAGAATTTGTCACTGAAGACGAATGAGGTCGTCTGGAGGTATTGATAAGGATCTCATATGGGGAGATGAAGAGAGAGAGAGAGAGAGAGAGAGAGTTGGCAGTAGATAGATATAAAGAAGGAGAGAGGGAGACAGTTATAGTCACATAAAAAAATACATCAGTTGGACAGATAAGAGGGATAAAAGAGGAATCAGAATGCATGCACTTGGAAGGAGAGAAGATGGAAAGGAAACATGATAGGGGTGAAATAAGAATACAAAGGGTAAAGGGAAGAGCTAGAGAAAATTAAGGAACATTACAAGACTTAAAAGAGGGAGAACAAGAACCAGAGGCGGGAAAGGGAGAAGGTGAGAGAGAAGAAAAAGAGAAGGGCAGAGTGAGAGGGAGACATAGCAAGAGAAGAAGAGGGAGGCAAGGCAAGAGAGGTAGAGGGAGACAGAGAGAGTGAAAAAGTAGAGAGAGGGAGGGAGAGAGAGAGAGAGAGAGAGAGAGAGAGAGAGAGAGAGATAGAGAGAGAGAACAAGAGAAGTAAGTAGAGGGGGCAGAACAAGAGAGAGAGAGAGAGGGGGGGGGGAGGGAGGGGAGAGAGATGATAATGTTCTACCCTACCTGAGCCATAAGTAACAAGGACGATGATTGTTGATTCTTGATGTCTTGGACGGAGCGGAGGGATGATCCCATGTAGGAATTGAGGAACTGAGTAGGAAGAAGGCCTAGGAACGATGCCAACATAAACGTTGATACACGCACATTGGACAGCTGTTGATGATAATAGATGACATAAATTTGCATCTCAAGTGTGGAAAATGTCCCACGCATTGGCATACATGTACATAGTCTAAGTTTCCCTATTTAGTAAAAATTAAGAGAACATTCAATATTGGCATAAAAGGATGTTCATAATTACAGCTGACCTTGCAAACTATAAATCAATGGACAGATATTTGTACAGGTGTAACACACTCTAATTTCTTCAGATTGATCATTATGAATCAATATGGTTGAAAGCACACCATTCTTAATAATTCATCAGGCACAGTGTTGGCACAAACTGGATATAGTCTGGATTATTAAAAAACAAGATACTTGAACTTCACATTTTACATCTGGACACAATTCAAAGTGGAAAGTCACAAACGTATGGTTGAAACATGAAAACAAATGCACATGTATGATAATTGTATTTAAATAACTAGATGATATACATGTAATTGTACAGACCAGATTTAGTTCTCAAGTTGAATATATATTTTAACCCAGGTGATTTAAATGGGTACCTGGCAGGAATTATAATTCCTTGAAATGCTGGAGCGCTGTAATGGCAGCTAGGCCAAAGCCGGGTAATAACAAATGCGCCTCGGAATAGAATTTCTAAATAGACGGCGCTATAGAAATGCCTATTATTATTATCATTATTATTAAAAAGTGGTTCAGTTTCCATACAATACTTACTGCAAAGACTCCATTCTGTATCCCGAAAGGTATAGGGGTCAGCCTAGTCAGAGCAATGACCTGAAATCCATGATCGCCTTCTACCACCCTCACAATCATCTCCAGCTTCTCGTTCATCAGGTTCCGTCTGATCAGGGAGCTGAGTAACGTTCTACACACCAGCAACGCACACGAGGATCCAATGGCTACCGTCACTATGACAACGAATGTTCCAAAGGCGGGGCCGAAGCGGTAACCCGCGATGACATTGACCAGGATGTAGCCCCATGTCATGGGGAAGGAGAGGAAGATGAAGAGGACAAGGAAGAAGAGGAAACTCTCCGCATCACCAGAGTCGAGAAGCCATGATAAAATTAGCTCCACCTGAGAATTATAGAAAGGAACATACAGGTACATGTTAATTTCTCTAAAAGAAAACAAAATCATAATTCATAAAGATAATAATAATAAAAACGGTGCTTATAAACAAGCGTTTACCACCGAAGTCTCTAAGCGCTATAGCCTATAACAAACAAATACAATCATAACAAATTATGTATTAAATAAAACAAAACACAGAAAAGATATATTACAAAAGAAAGACAACATAAAAAGAGAATGATACTGTATAGAGAAGAGAAATATACATACTACAACAGAGATAGAATATAAAGACAGGAGAAATATACAAAAGAGAGAAATATCACAAGAGAGAGAAATACAACATGGGTAATGAGAAGCAGAAAAAGCATAATAAAAGTTTGAAAAGAGCATTTCCAAAGAAATGTGAAAATTGGGTCTGAGTAGAAAATTATGGACGGCATCTAAAATCCATAAATAATGATAACACACAAGAATCAATTATCAAGTAAAAAGGGGAGTACATTTCTTCAGCAATGGCTTAATATGAGGAAACAGAGATAACTACATGTACATAGTGCATACAAAATTATTCAAAAACACCCTTTCTCATGGTACATGGAACAGTGAAAGTGAAAACAAGGAAAAAGGGAAATATGAAACATGTGAACCCATTCCATTATATCGGGGATACTCATAAAATTACAACATTTCACCTTTACAACATACTTAAGCCATTTTAAACCAGGTTAACTCAATTCAAAAGGGTCTCCATTTAATTCAGATATGTACTGAACACCAAGTTCAGTTCATATACCTCACATCTTCAAAACAAGAAATGGAATCTGATTTGTATTAATAATATCCACTATTCATAGTTCTGAGAAGAGACGCACATGTTGTGTGGGTAATTATAGATTAAAGTATGCACACCAGATGGTCAAATATTTGCTTCAGATTTTGAGGGTTATTAATGTTAGATCTCATTCTACACATCCTGTAATAGAAGGTTGAGGTAGTTAGATATTTGTTCCCAGTACTGCATTGGCTTAAAACAGACTAAAATAGTAATTACAGAAATAAAAATATATAAAGCTCAATCATAGTAAAGGGCCTATTTGGTTAAATATATGAATTGTATGATAAAAATAAGGCCAGACATGTAAAAATTTGTTTCTAAATGCAACAATTTGTAGTATTATTAGTTGCACAATCAATCGCGTGTGGTTATTCCTGCCACTATAATTAAAGCAGTAGCAAATTCCTTCAATCAATCATTATTCCATTTTTTTATACCGTAATTAACGGTGTATAAACCGCACCTTTTTGCCGCCGAAAAAAATTCAAAGTCGGGGGTGCGGTTTATACACGGTACACCAAAACAAATGTTTTTTTTTTGTTTTTTTTTTAAGTTTCGATTTATTCCCCTCCACCTGGCTATACCTGGCAATGTCTCCCAGCTCAGTAATCGATGTGTTGAATCACCACTCGGAAACTAGAACAACACTCAAATTTGTCTGTCATCTTGGTTTGAAAGTAATCT
Source organism: Strongylocentrotus droebachiensis (assembly GCA_035222895.1). Lineage (NCBI taxonomy): Eukaryota > Metazoa > Echinodermata > Echinoidea > Camarodonta > Strongylocentrotidae > Strongylocentrotus > Strongylocentrotus droebachiensis. Next base: position 73,115 of record JAVYIG010002893.1, on the reverse strand, counting down.
TTCTGATAGATCTCAATATGTAGTTTATAATAATAATTCCTCCAATTTTTGTTCTATTAAATGGTGTACCACAAGGTCCAATCCTAGGTCCTCTACTGTTTTTTAAGTTAATGATCTTACACATTCAGCTGCACCTCAAAGTTAAATGAAAGGCCTTCCCGCGTGGGTTTTTTAACACGGACCTGGCTTGCTGCCGACAAAAAAGAGCCGGCAACAAATTTTTTTTTTTTTTTAGGGCGAAAAAGAGGGGTGCGGTTAATACACGAGGGCGGTTTATACAACGTTAATTACGGTATTTTAAACATACCGTAAGTTAATATTCTTAGTTTTTCAGGAAGAAACAGAAAAGAATTAAAAATTCTTAATAAACAATATCATGTAGATTCATTAGGTGAACGAAATTCATCTTCTATAGTCATAACATGCAAATTGTGAAATTTCTGACATGAGGCCTTTAATCGAAATTTTTACTCTGATGACGTCATCAAAATGAAAAATGGTTATTATTGAACTTGTAGAGAATTATCTTAGCTACAACATATCAAGATTTTGAAGAAAATCAATCAACATATACAGAGAAACAATCAATTTTCCATAAATATGCTGACGTCATAATATGCAAATTCCTATTTTTAGTTCGAAGGCAATTATGATGATGTCAAAATATTTTTAATAGCCAAAAGAGACATGGAATCATATTTCCAAATCATCCTCTATCAAAATATGAAAAAATATTGGGGATCCAGTTCCATCCCAAAGAGCTATAATGGAATTTGTATAGGCATGTTTTTGCCCATATATGCTATGTATTACAAGAGCTCGCGCGCATGGACATTTATCTTGAATGGACGCTCATCTTGTTATTAATGGTCATAAAGATATAAACATGGTATCAAATTGTTCGAAAAAATATGAGAAATATCATGAAAGAAGAAAAAAATGGCGATTCTATGTTGTTTAATGGTGTTACGCGCGAAAACGCGCGCGCATGCGCGTGTGCGCGATTTTTTATAAAATGCTTAAAATGGCCTGAAACGTATGCAAAATTATTTTGAGACGATCTAGAACATTTTAAAATTTTGCGCGCGCACTGACGCGCGGACGTACGCGTACGCGCGCGTTTATTAACCTGAAATTGATTGGACGGATATTGACCTTGATCATGATAAATATGAATGAGAAATGACTAACCGTTATGAAAATATGATCATGAGTAAATTTCCAGAAAATTTCACAAAATGGCGCCTAGATGACGTCATCAGTCAAGGTCAAAGTTAAAAAATTCGCTGTGTTTTGTTCATATGCCTATACATATGTGTGTCAAATTTCAAGGTATTTGATTGAACCATTTTCATGTTATCTTGTCCACAAAAAAGTGGTTCGAAATAAGAAAAATAAACTAGACATATAATACTTGTTTGGAACAAGTATAGGTGGGCTGGCAACTAAAATTTGAGACAAAATAGAGCAAAAATAAGCGAGATACTGCTTAAAAATTCTTAAAAAACAATATCGTGTAGATTCATTATGTGACCGAAATTCACCTTTTATGGGCATAACACGCATATTATGAAATTTCTGACATGAGGCCTTTAATCGAAATTCATACTATCATGACGTCATCAAAATGAAAAATGGTAATTATTGAGCTTGTAGAGAATTATCTCAACTACAACATATCGACATTTGGAAGAAAATCGATCAATTTTTACAGACATACAATCAATTTTCCATAAATATGCTGACGTCATAATATGCAAATTCATATTTTGTGTTCCAAGGCCATTAAGGTGATGTCACGATACACTTAATGGCCAAATGAGACATGAAATCATATCTCCAACTCATACTCTTTTCGAATATGAAAACAAAATTGGGGTCCAGGTGCATCCTAAAGAGCTATAATGGATTTTGTATAGGCATGTTTTTGCCCATGTATGTTATGTATTACAAGAGCTCGCGCGCACGGATATTTATGTTAAGGGGACGCTCATTCCGTTAATAATAGTCATAAAGAGATAAACATGGTATCAATTTGTTTGTAAAAATATGTGAAATATCATGGAAGAAAAAAATGGCGATTCTATGTTGTGTAATGGTGTTACGCGCGAAAACGCGCGCGCATGTGTGTGCGCGCGATTTTTTATAAAATGCTTAAAATGACCTGAAACGTATGCAAAATAAATTTGAGACGATTTTGAGCATTTTAAATTTTTGTGCGCGCATTGACGCGCGGGAGTACGCGCATGCGCGCGTTTTTTGACCTGACATTGACCGGACTAATATTGACCTTGATCATGATAAATATGAATGAGAAATTACTTTCGGTTATGAAGATATAATCATAAGTTGATTTTAACAAAATGGCGCCTAGATGACGTCATCAGTCAAAGTCAAGGTTGAAAACTTTGCTGTGCTTTGTTCATATGCCTATACATATGTGTGCTAAATTTTAGGACATTTGATTGAGCCATTTTCAAATTATTTTGAACACAAAAAAGTGGGTCGAAATAAGAAAAATAAATAAATAAATAATAAATAATAAACTAGACATATAATACTTGTTTGGAACAAGTATAGGTGGGCTGGTCAACTTAAATTTGAGACAAACTAGAGCAAAAATAAGCGAGATACTGCTTAAAAATTCTTAAAAAACAATATCATGTAGTTTCATGACGTGAATGAAATTCACCTTCTATAGGGATAAGGCAAATTATAAATGCCTTTTGGCATGAGGCCTTTAATCGAGATTTTCACTATGATGACGTCATCAAAATGAAAAATGGTTATCTTAAAGCTTGTAGAAAATTGTCTTAGCTACAACATATCGAAATTTTGAAGAAAATTGATCAATATTTACAGAGATACAATCAATTTTCCATAAATATGCTGACGTCATAATATGCAAATTCGTATTTTGATTTCCAAGGCCATTGTGATGATGCCACGATACACTTAATGGCCAAATGAGACATGAAATCATATCTCCGACTCATACTCTATCTAAATATGAAAACAAATTGAGGATCCCGGTGCATTCCAAAGAGCTATAATGCATTTTGTATAGGCATGTTTTTGCCTATATATGCTATGTATTAAAAGAGCTCGCGCGCACGGACATTTATCTTGAATGGACGCTCATCTTGTTATTAATGGTCATAAAGATATGAACGTGGTATCAAATTGTACAAACAAATATATGAAATATCATGAAAGAAAAAAAAATGGCGATTCTATGTTATGTAATGGTGTTACGCGCGGAAACGCGCCAGATGCACATGTGCGCGATTTTTTATGAAATGCTTAAAATGGCCTGAAACGTATGTAAAAAAAATTTGAGACGATTTAGAGCATTTTGAAATTTTGCGCGCGCACTGACGCGCGGACGTACGCGCACGCGCGCGTTTTTTGACCTGAAATTGACCGGACTGATATTGACCTTGATCATGATAAATATGAATGAGAAATTACTTTTGGTTATGAAGATATGATCATGAGTTGATTTTCAAAATTTTTCACAAAATGGCGCCTAGATGACGTCATCAGTCAAGGTCAAGGTCGAAAAATTTGCTGTGTTTTGTGAATATGCCTATACATATGTGTACCAAATTTTAAGATATTTGATTGAGTTATTTTCAAATTATCTTGCACACAAAAAAGTGGGTCGAAATAAGAAAAATAAACTAGACATATAATACTTGTTTGGAACAAGTAAAGGTGGGCTGGTCAACTTAAATTTGAGACAAAAATGGCGATTCTATGTTTTGTAATGGTGTTACGCGCGAAAACGCGCGCGCATGCTCGTACGCGCGATTTTTTATAAAATGCTTAAAATGACCTGAAACGTATGCAAAATAAATTTAAAAAGATTTTGAGCATTTAAAAATTTTGAGCGCGCACTGACGCGCGGACGTACGCGCACGCGCGCGTTTTTTGACCTGAAATTGACTGGACTGATATTGACCTTGATCATGATAAATATGAATGAGAAATACCTTTTGGTTATGAAGATATGATCATGAGTTGATTTTCAGAAAATTTTACAAAATGGCGCCTAGATGACGTCATCAGTCAAGGTCAAGGTTGAAAACTTTGCTGTGCCTTGTTCATATGCCTATACATATGTGTACCAAATTTCAAGATATTTGATTGAGCCATTTTCAAATTATCTTGCACACAAAAAAGTGGGTCGAAATAAGAAAAATAAACTAGACATATAATACTTGTTTGGAACAAGTATAGGTGGGCTGGTCAACTTAAATTTGAGACAAAATAGAGCAAAAATAAGCGAGATACTGCTTAAATATTCTTGAAAAACAATATCATGTAGTTTCATGACGTGAACGAAATTCACCTTCTATAGGGATAACGCAAATTATGAAGGCCTTTTGACATGAGGCCTTTAATCGAGATTTTCACTATGATGACGTCATCAAAATGAAAAATGGTTATTACTGAGCTGATAGAGAATTGTCTTAGCTACAACATATCGAAATTTTGAAGAAAATCGATCAATATTTACAGAGATACAATCAATTTTCCATAAATATGCTGACGTCATAATATGCAAATTCGTATTTTGAGTTCCAAGGCCATTATGATGATGTCACGATACACCTAATGGCCAAATGAGACATGGAATCATATCTCCCACTCATACTCTATCTAAATATGAAAAAAAATTGAAGGTCACGGTTCATTCCAAAGAGCTATAATGAATTTTGTATAGGCATGTTTTTGCCCATATATGCTATGTATTAAAAGAGCTCGCGCGCACTGACATTTATCTTGAATTGACGCTCATCTTGTTATTAATGGTCATAAAGAGATAAACATGGTGTCAAATTCCTTGAAAAAATATAATAAATATCATGAAGAAAAAAAAATGGCGATTTTATGTTTTGTAATGGTGTTACGCGCGAAAACGCGCGCGCATGCACTTACGCGCGATTTTTTATAAAATGCTTTAAATGACCTGAAACGTATGCAAAACAAATTTGAGACGATTTTGAGCATTTAAAAATTTTGCGCGCGCACTGACGCGCGGACGTACGCGGACGCGCGCGTTTTTTGACCTGAAATTGACCGGACACATATTGACCTTGATCGTGATAAATATGAATGAGAAATGAATTACCGTTATGAAAATATGATCATGAGTAATTTTTCAGAAAATTTCACAAAATGGCGCCTAGATGACGTCATCAATCAAGGTCAAGGTTGAAAACTTTGCTGTGCCTTGTTCATATGCCTATACATATGTGTGCCAAATTTTAAGATATTTGATTGAGCCATTTTCAAATTATCTTGTCCACAAAAAAGTGGGTCGAAATAAGAAAAATAAATAATAAAGAAATAATAAAGGCAATTTTAACAAAATTATAAGGTGGTCTGTATTAGATACAGCCCACCTAATAAATAAATAATAAATAAAGGCGATTTTAACAAAAATATAAGGTGGTCTGTATTAGATACAGCCCACCTGATAAAGGCGATTTTAACAAAAATAGATACAGCCCACCTGATAAAGAATAATAATAAAGGCAATTTTAACAAAATTATAAGGTGGTCTGTATTAGATACAGCCCACCTGATAAAGAAATAAAACCCTGAGATTTAATCTTACCTCTTGCTGGAAAAGAAGAAACGTTGAGAGTCCTATCAGTGAGATGGCGGAGTACGCCGTCAACCTAGGACACACCTTGACACAGGGGAGCTTCCCCACGGCAGACGACAGACATGACCCTTGACCCGACGTCCCTGCACTCACGACCAGCTCCTTAGAACAGCATGGCTGTAGCCTTGAGCAGCAGGCATGCAAGCCCCCGAGGTGGCATACATGTCCCGAGGTTGTAGAAGTGGTCGCCGCCGTAGACACCCCTCCCCCTGCGGACACACAGCTGTGGCAGCAACTCAAGGATTGGACGTTCGATGCCATTGCCCCTAGACAGAGACACTTCAGAACCATGTTGCAGCTACTTGGTGCCGTACTGTTTGACAATCCAGCTAGTCTACTTCTAGCAGCTAGCTACTACAGTGACTTCTATCAAAACAATGTTATCAAAAAATATCACCACCCCTCCATGCAGGTCACATGTCAACGCAGAAAACCACAATGTTCTTCTGCCGGACAATATAGATTATAGAGTGATCTCCTGAAAAGCTATAGCGTTATCTGGGTTTTTATCTAAAGCTTAAAACAATCAGGAAATGTTTACAGTAACTGACACAAATGACACATAGGGCATATGCTGGTGTGTTCAAGCAGTCTCAATGCAACGTTGTAACTGCAAATGTTGATACACCTCTAATATATTGATTTCAAGCTCAACTGTGCAGCTAAAGAGCTGCATTTTTTAATGTTTGGGTGAAGTGATTCATCAATACAATCTAATCTCATCATTAACTGATTCACCAATTATTCATGCTTCTCCTGTCGGTAATCTTGTGAAAAGTGCTCCTCTCAGCTTTAACTGTCGACACTACGCTTAAAAAACAAGATCTCCATCATCTGACATTCCAAATGAGTTATGATGAATAATGCTGTCCATCAAAGGACAGCCATGGGATCCATGTCCAAGACATACTTTACGCTGAGAGCTAGAGATCCACATCTATAAAGAAAGAAAAAAAGAAAATGATATTGAAAACATATTTCTCAATGTTATGACTAACAAAAATGTACATGTACACACATCATCAGTACTGCACATCAAACACATTATGAAAAATTATTAACCCATTAAGTTAACCATTATTAACCTGTAAGCCTATAATTACCGGATGGCTTAAACCTGTTATTGTGGGTGAAAATGAAACTACTACAATTCAATGGGCAATGACGTCAGTTTCTTGAAAAACACTTGAATATATGAAGGTGGGTCAAAGGGTACTGCCATACCGTAGTCATGCATATTTCTTAATGAATGGTTTACTGCCTCCCTTCCCCCAAGTGTCCAGAAATTAATCATATCATCGAAAAGTAATAGGCCAAGTCAATCTAGGTGCCCTGGAAGCTTTTGTGAGCTTGTCTGACAAAGCAACAATCACTGTTTGCAATTTAGATTGCATCCATAGAGATAGGGCTTATTATATCCTGCATCAAAAATTTGTTGGCTTTTGATTGGTTGAGAGGTCGTTTATGACCAGAAATATTTGAACTATTTTTTAGAAAGTACTATATGAGAGTACTATTTGGGAGTTTAAAAAAATGTGATTTTTTTTTTTTTAATTGAATTTTTTTTCTTCTTCATCTTTTTAGATAAAAATTGACATTTTTTTTTTTTTTTTTTAAATTTTTTTTTAAAAAATAAAATAAAATGTTGATGCAGGATATAAAACAAATATACCATGCCTTCTATTTGAGGTACTGGTTAAAACTATGGGCTTCGGTGACTCCAAAAGTACCATTTGCTATTGGAGTCACCTCTGGCACATAGTTTTAACCATAACCTCTCAAGACAGTGTATATTTGTATACTATCTTAAATAAACATAAATTAAATAGTTAATCATTGGGGGTCAAACTCATTAAATAGTTAATCGTTGGGGTCAAACTCATTATAAATATGAGTTTAATTGTAACGCTGGGCCAGTTCACGGCCAGTTCCAATATAGGCCATTCTTCGTGAAGTGCATCAAAACACATTATTTCATACACCTCATTGTTAAGAATAATTGTATTTCAATAGTCAGAATACAAACTCCAGCTAATGTTGTACATGTAGCTAGGGTAAGCCACTAAACCATAATGTTTGTCCTACCTAGCAACTGTAATACAAATAGCAAGCAATTCCCATTCTGACTATTGACAATAATTTGTAAAATGAATGCAATCATTTGCATTGAGGCACTTCACAAGATCATGCATTAAACATACAATGCAACTCTAGGCACATTACACATGTACCGGTAGGACATGTAGGTCCATGATGTGACACAATTACACAAAGTACATGACTGTGAATATTTAAGGTCTACCTCATACTTTCAAACAGAATAGCTAGCTGTTAAAATTTTATAAAGATGATATTGAGTTTTGATTTAGGAGCCACATTTTTGAGAAATATTGGCTTATAAAATTAATTCTGTATAGAGTAACATGCAGTAGATGATTTAGTTTGTATCACCAAAATAAAAAATGCTGAAAATCACATTCTACAAATACAACTACAAATACAACAAATACACACAAAACACCTCCCTGCTGTTATCAAGCAGTAGATTTGGCCTATGACTATCGCACATCAGGACTATCAGTCTGATTTCCCCATCTATTTCCTTATTAAGGATAACATCAAGGATATCTAAGATAACCTTGTACTCCAACACGTGTTTTCCTGTGAGAACGACTTCTAAATTTCTGTAAGTGTTGTGTGGACTTATATAATCTAAGGTAGATCATAGGATAAGGAAATAGACTATGAGCATTTAAATACTTTTTTTCACATCTTGAAAACTCCAAATTTGCAGAAGACCCTGAAACAAATTACTTGATAACTGTCAGTCTGACCCTGCTGACATTGACTGTGGTGTGTCTTTTACATTAGTACAGAGAACAGCACCTTTTGTTTAATACATTGTACACATATAAAGTCCCAAAGAGTTGTGCACAGGTCTACGAGTATGACTACAAGTGCCTCCTCATCACTCCTCTATTATTTTTTTCAAATTTCTACCAAAATCACATTTGTCACATATCATCATTGGTGTTTAGAATTCCACATGGCAACCAAAAGGCTGAATTTCATGGAGTTTACAAAGTACCGGTAAAACGTATAAAAAAAAAAAAATTGGCTCACAAAAAGAGAGAGAAAGGGAGAGACGAGACAGAAAGTAGAGAACAAGAAACACCTATATAGACCGGGCAGAAGTGTGACAGTATAGAGGGAAAAGAAATTATAAATTACACAATAAGTGAGTGGATTGATAAATTAAATAATAATTAAATAATCATCTGAAGTTCTGAACATTCATTGTCACTTTCATTTGCATTGAGTCTGTGAATTAAGCCCATAATACATTTATTTTAGTATGATCCCATAAGAAAGATAGGAGAAAAGAGCGTTTGGCTGGGAAGCTTGGGATCCAACTATTTTAATTTGTCATGATGCCATAAATGGCATTGCCATGTGGCTCAATCAACTTCCCTATTCATTCACTTGTATAACATTCTGTATAAAACAAGAGAGCATGGTTCTTAAACAGCAAACAATGCTCTATCATGTTTATTATAATATTTTTGTTAACTTAAAGTGACTCTGTAACATTGTCTCAGATTCTGAAACAAAATCCTGGATTTAGCTCAAGCTGTAATGATAATGATAAACCTTTAGGCCAACAGAAACCCCATGACTTTTACAAGCTGATCACCTGTCTGTTTATCAGGATATTCATGAGTAGAAATCAAAATCAAATTTTCTGTTTTTCTAACAGTTTTTATAACACTACAGTCTATAGGGGAAAATGAGTATGGTAAAACTGGTCACTCAAAGATTTTTAATTTTTGAGGCACTTCATGATTATTTTGAAGCGCATTTTTTAGGGCTTTAATATTACACCATATCATAGACACTGATAACACGTAGGGCCATTCATCTCAGATTTAACATTGTTAAACGATGCCTTTAATGAGGAAGTCCACCCAAGTTGGTTTTAATAAAGGCAGTGAAATAAGAGAACTAGCTACCAGTAGGTCAGTGAAAGTTTGAGAAAAAACTGATTAAAAGTAAGTTCTAAGGTTATGAAGTTTTAAGTTGTAATCAGTGAAACACAAATTGGCAACACTGTGATGTATCATGCAAGCTCCTCTCCAATATTTTCACTATACAGAAACTTTCATAAATTTTCATTTTCTTAGTTATAATGACAGTCTAAATAGATTTGTGATTCACCTATTTACATTTTGACTAAATCCATGATAAATGTATCTTAACTGACTGAAGGTGTCATCATGTAAAAATGTCAAAATCTCTTTTTTAAAATAAACCCATGTCAATTATTGATTTGGAAATATAGAGCTCACAATTCCAAAGCCTACAAACCTCACATGACACTATGCTAAATAACTTTGTTCTTGTAAATTTGTACAAGTATAATGAGTTTAATATATTTATCAAAAAACTCATCAAAAATGTTAGCAGCGATTTATGTGTTCAGTAAATTGGAGATGAATTATTTTTATTTAGATTGATCCATGAATAATGAATCATCACAACCATTAAACTGAGAAATCTGAAAGAATATAGTCTATTCGTCATCACCACTAATATACAAATTACAACTTACAACTCAATCATCTTCATCCATATTATACAAATCATCATCACATCATCCATTGCATTGTAATCAGAAACTCGTGCTCATGATGTTATCAAATAAAAAAAATGTAAAAATGAATAGATCTAGGTCTAGACTAGATGATGATGATCTAGACTCTATAGTCTAGGCTCGTCTCTAAACTCTATAGATCTAGATCTACTTTAGACCTAGATCTACATTTAGATTTTGGATAGGGGTCTAGATCTAGACTCTATTTTCTCTATCTAAAGTCAGAGATCTATTTATGCCCATCATACCAATTAGGCTACTGTCCTATAATAAAAACCTAAACATTCTTTCATTAAAAAAAAATCTTTATAATCGACAGACCACAATTTATATTCACTTGACTGCCGAACAGTCACGAAGCGAAGTGAGCTGAGGCATCCTTGCCTGCCTGCTCCAGCTTCATCCTCATCCACCCGGCCCCGGCCCATCGATGCGATGCATCCCAGGCCAGGCCCTCTCATCAAATCCTACAGGCACCTTTGGCAGACATCATCATGATCATGCATCGTCATTTTCAGGTAAATCTTCCAAATAAAGTAACAACAACAAATTAATAGGTTCTTGATATGTTTAAAGTGGTCAAACATACCTCGCAACAGTGCACTTGGTCCTTGGACGTGAAAAATGATATGTTCTTCTTGAGTTAACTTTGAAATAGATCTAGGTTTGCCAGCTCTTTTGCCAGGGTACTTTGTTCGGCCATGCTAGCTAGAATAATGAGTTACGCGCGCGCTCACTGACCTCTACACAGTGCGCGCGCTACGTATCGCGCGTTTAGTACGGTGTGAACTTTCAACCACTTCCGTAAACATTGTCGACTTTCGACTAGCACAGTAAAATACCGTAGAGAACCGGTATGCCATTCCTAATCCATTACTTCATCGCCTCTAGCTCTTGATCTGCACTGGCGAGCAGTTGCAAAATGGTGTGTAGTGCGAACGTGTCCTCCTTATTCTCTACCCACCTAGTTTGGTAAGTTTTTGTCTATGTTTTTATCTAGTCTCTAATTTACAAAGTACGGTATACTGCCTGAGAGATGGAACAGCTAGGTGAGGAGATCATTCATGTTGATCGTTATTATCACACCACTCACCATGCACCAGTGTCATGACTCATGTCATTGTCAGAGACTCAGAGTCAAAGACAAAGAAAGAGACCGTCACAAAATAACTGGCAATGACTGGCAATTTAATCTTGTATCTATCTATGTAGACAGAAATAACTGTCTGGTATGGGTCATTCTAGAGCCGAGCCGACATTACCCAAATAAAAGGCATAACGAACGAAAGAGACAGAAAATTCGGTCTGGGAGGGGGGGGGGGGGGGGGGGGTGTTGAGTAAGAAAAAATTAAACAGTTGAAGTGCTCACTTTTATCTGCGTTATATTAGGTTACAATTGACTAATATTTGAGAGGGTTCATGTGGTTTCTTCTTCCCCTTTTCTTCTTCTTCTTCTTTTAATTCTTCTTCTTCTTCCTCTTCCTCTTCTTCCTCTTCCTCTTCTTCCTCTTCCTCTTCTTCCTCTTCCTCTTCCTCTTCTTCCTCTTCCTCTTCCTCTTCCTCTTCCTCTTCCTCCCCCTCCTCCTCCTCCTCCTCCTCCTCCCCCTCCCCCTCCCCCTCCCCCTCCCCCTCCTCCTCCCCTCCTCCTCCCCTCCTCTCCTTCTTCTTGAGTTCTTCTTGACTTCTGCTTTTTCTTCTTCTTGACTTCTGCTTTTTCTTCTTCATTTTCTTCTTCTTCTTCTTCTTCTTCTTCTTCTTCTTCTTCTTCTTCTTCTTCTTCTTCTTCTTCTTCTTCCCCTTCCCCTTCCCCTTCCCCTTCCCCTTCCCCTAAAATTAAAATGTGTTTGACATATTTTTTGACATTAAAATGCAGAGTTAACATTTATTTTCACCTTTGACTTAAAATTTACCTGAAACTTATTGTGACTATGATCCTTTACATAATTTATGTTTAATTTTACTGGATTTTTTAAATAGATATCAGACTAGCCCATAAATCAGCCTCAAAATGGACAATGTGGATGTGGAATCTGAGATTGGAGAGGAAGAGGAAGAGGAGGGTCCATGGATTAATCTTCCGGACCACATCTTGGTTAATATCTTTACTTTCCTAAACCTAAATGACCGTTCTCAGGCTGCCTGTGCATGTAAAGCATGGAGTGAAACATTTGACACTCCGTCTCTGTGGCGGAGATTCAAGTTTCATTTCTTCAGCGAGTCTGACTCCTGCCAGCTAAAGTGCCTCGACCTCTACGGGAGCCAGCTCAGAAATGTCTGTGTGGTACTGAATCAAAAAGGAGAGGACAATCGCAGGAACGCTTGTGAGGTGATTAATCGTCTGGCCGAGTCCCCTGAACGCAGGCTCCAGGACATCACCATACAGTTCACAACGGACAACCCCCTCTTCTTCAAAGGAATGGAATTCATGAACAGTCTTGCACTGCTGTTTGGACCTCCCGCCCCTTCCGTGACTATGCACCACCAGCTACGCAAGATCGATCTGAGCCAATTAGCAATATCAATTAGTGATAGCCTACTTGCTTTGATCGCAAATAATCACCCAAACCTTGAAGTCCTCAACATCCAGAATCAATCCCTCACCAGTCACATCAGTACAGAGCACATGCTGGATCTTGTACGCAAATGTAAGAAGCTGCGTGAACTCAGTACTTTCTACAAATCTGTATCCGACGATGCCTTCAAGGCTTTTGCAGAGGCTGACCACACACCTCTGGAATACCTGTCGCTTGCTTGTCGACGTGAGGAGAAGTATCACAAGCCCCTGTCGGCGGAAGCCTGGGACATACTTATCGCTGCTTCACCCAAACTCCGTGTTAGCTTACTCTTTGATCACACCATCGAGAGGCATCAGATCAGACACATCTTGCATCCTCAGATTCCGCTCGTGGAGCTTGCCATGCGGACCATGTCGGAGCTCCATCATGAAGTGGGAATCGTGGCCACCTTCTACCCTCGCACTCTGGAGGTCTTCATAGTGGTGACCAAGGGTTCCGAGTCCTTCAAGACCGAACTGATGAGGTTGGTATCAGCGGCTCCTCATCTACGAGTCCTGCATTGCTTCTGCGGCTTGGACGAAGGCACCATAGCCAGGATCAAAGAGCTCTGTCCAAACCTGGAGGAGTCTACCTTGAAAACGGAAGATGATTTCAATGAGATGTCGAGGGTTTTCGTTGGTAGGGCTGCACGGAATACTGTCATGTCTGGCCGGTAAAAAGGGTTCATTACCATGAAGTATTTATCATATTCCCTTTTCCCTCCAAACAAAAATGATGATTTATTGATTGATATCATACATTTTAATATTTGCTCCATTTATTTGATATAGGACCATTAACTGTTATGTGGTTTATCATATGAAATTTTCTGTAATTCCTCCCTAAAATTATGATTAACATTATCCCTCAAAACAAAAAGTGGTTATTGATATAATCAAATATTTCATTTGCCTCATTATTTCATAAAGGAAATAACAGAACTAAAATGTGTATGTATCTAACCTAAACTTCATTAGATGTCTGATATATGCACTATATACGAACTTGAAAATACCAGTGTGTGTATCTAAAAATCTAATGTAAATAATTTTAACTTAAGTGAAACATGGTCTCTTTCTCCAAAGGAACTAAAAAGCTGGAAATAACAAGCTTTCAATTGTGAATGTTTCCAATCCTGTTTTGTTGATTTCATTGATTTCATAAAAGAAATATTGATCCTGATAGATCCATATCATCAAGACGATTGAAATACTTCACCCCCTCTCCATCCGATTATTCATGCTGATCCCATTTTTTTAATATTGTATTTGAACAGATGATTGGAGGAGTCTGTGGTGAGAGGAAGAGCTTCTGGACTTGAAGGTAGAAATTGCTGCACTTACATCACGTCTTGCCTAAGCGAAGCATGATGCAACATCCCCAGCACTTGAGTGTAATCATTGTTATTCATTTTTTCAACCAGTACACCAGAGTTGGCATTCTAAATATCATCTAATCTTTTATTTTAGGGAGAGATATATAAGAACACTTGGTAACAGTATAATAATAATAATAATAATGTAACTTATATCGCGCCAAATCCACTCTGTGGAGTGCTCAAGGCGCGTGTAAACAGGAAAAACAATCAAGACTTGAAAAGGAATGTTTTGAGATGAGTTTTGAAAGAATCGGAGGATAAACATTTGTTGATGTCTTCAGGAAGGCCATTCCATAATTTAGGACTAGAGTATACCTTTGGTTACAAATTATTCACCTGTTTAATACACATAAATGTATTTCAGTAGTCAGAATGCAAATTGCATACATTATTGCTACATGTAGGTAGTACAAACATTATGGCTTGCCTTACATAACAACACATAATGTATGCAATTCACATTCTGACTGTTGAAATACAATTATTTGTAACAGGTGAATGAACTAATTTGTGACGAGGCATAAAGATTTACGCATTAGATTTGTTTACATTACAAAAATGGTCTATTTAAATGAATCCTGGAATACCAGTGTAAATGTTTTTTTCAATCTAATCAAGGAACAAACCTACATTTTACAGATTTTCTCGTTCTTTATTTTTCCTTTTCTCACAAATATTTAGATTTACCCATGTTGATTAGCATCTTCAGTGAGCAATTTTAATTTCATTTCGTCCAAATGATTAACTAATCAGGTTGGAATATTGTGTTGTATGCATGTATGCCAAAGCAAGTATCAGTACAGTATAAGAATTAATAGTATTGAAGAGATGTGCATTTTCTCTATAGAGTGGTGAAGTGTGACGTCATCAAAAACCTATTTTTAGAATTTCTCAATTTTGTCGAAAAACCAATTGAATATGTTAAGTATTGGCTGAGATATGACCATCTGAATGAATATATGTCCTATGGGAACTCAGTGTTATATGCTCTGGCTCCTAACCATTTATGGGGAGTATATTTATTCAGATCGTCATATCTCAGCCAATACTTAACATATTCAATTGGTTTTCGACATTTGGACATTATTTTCGATGTTCTTTCGGAATATGAAGAAAAAATTGAGAAATTCTAAAAATTGATTTTTATGACGTCACAGCTTCGGTACTCTTTTGCCTTGTCTACTTCTTTCATATTCAATATTCAGACAGTGACAGAAATTATTCTATTTTGCCATAGTGCCTTATTTTTGGCCAATTCTTTTGAGAAAATAATTTATTTTTTTCAAAATTGTTTAATATGTTCTTTCTCTTTGCATGACCCTTTTTATTATAATTATGGTATGCAATGCATGTATTTAGCAGTGATTCATATTGTTTAAACATCTGTTAATTTTGTTAATACTCTAGCTGTGCCATAGACAGATTGCGATTAAGGTTTTAGAAAAAATAACTCCCATATATTGTGCATACAAAATCGTTCATGATTTTTTTTAAAATAAATTTAAATGTACATTTATTTGAAATTAATATTAACACTATTAATTGTAGAATGCAAGAACACATTGTAGTAAGTAACTACAGTACTGAAATGACACGTTACATGTAATTATCAATAATAATATCACTGTGATTATATAAGTTTTAACTTTTAATCATGCATTCATTTGATAAACATGCTCAGATCCACAGGATCATGAACAAGGAAAAAATTCAATTACCACCAAAACCTACCGGTATATAGAGAAGGCAGCGTAAGCATTAAAATTTAGCGTTACAATATGCCATAGATATTTTTTTAATGTAGATATAGAGTTATAATATATGCATGTATCGAAAAGTAGATAATATATTAAAATTATAAATTGTTATGCTTTTATATTGTAACAATAAAAAACAGTAAAATCAGTAGATATAGAGTTATAATATATACATGTATCAAAAAGTAGATAATGTATTAAAACTATAAATTGTTATTCTTTGATATTGTAACAGTAAAATCAAATTTCATATACTGATCATTATCGTAAATATGTGTTCAATGCTTCATCAGGTTATACAGAGGTGCAATGTTTATAAATTACGGCTATGAAGTGTAGTGATTATTGTCTTCCAAAATAATTCAGATACTTTGAAATTTGCAATTGATCGAAGGGTGCTTGTTTTGCATAGAAAATGTATCATCCCGAAGGAATTGAAAATGTTTGCCGAGGTCTTTGATTTAGATGTCATTGTTCAGCTTACTTTCTTGATAAAAGTATTATGCTGACAAAAAGTAGTCTTTCGATCGTTATTCTAACTCCTATGCAACAGTAGTACAGGTTTCCAAAAGGTTGCTTGTGCCTTCAATTTGAAGTTTAGCTACTAGAATTATTTAGAATTTTTAATACACTTACCAAGATAATGAGAAATTTATTTTTTATTAAGTGTTTATAGCCACCATTTTATAATGGTAAATTAAATGTTGCGATACATGTACTTATGAATTTTAGTCTAGCTATTTAACATACAGATATGTAATAGAAATGTTTTAAAAACATATATCGTGAAATAGGGTGTTGAGAATGGATGCAAACTTCATTTTATTTATTATTAGCATGCAAATAAGCCAGTGACAACAAGTTATATTTAATACAAATCTTTCAAATGTGATTAGTTTTGTGGCCACATTTGGCAGTTTGCAGTGTTACAATGGTTTATTGACCTGTATCAAAAAGAAGAGATTGTGTGTGATTGGAACAAAATTATTTTTTCACTGCTGAAAATTATTTAAATGATATAAATGTACATGTAATTCTCAATGTATTTATAGTTGGCCACTGCAGAGGCGAGTGCACGACAATCAAAATGGCAAGTCAACGAACAAGCATGTAATTGTTAAGAATCGTACAATTCTTTTCGTCATAATTAAGACCAGTATTTCTTTATCTTTTGGGGCCCACAACTCATCTTGAATGCCTTCTGTAACATTACACAGTCCCCTGGCCCCAAGATACTCAAGTAATTTGTTTGAATTAGATTTAACTCCTTCATTAACCCTAACTACACTGTCGCTTATAAAGGTGGAATATTTTTTTTTTACCACAATTTATGGAATTATTTTTAAAATAATGTAAAAATAATAGATCTAGATAATAGTATACATTCTCAGATTTTATTGAATACTAATTTGCCAATGTGTGTTTTGCGTGACTGCTGAAGCATGTGTATGCTACTATGCTTATCAACTATAGGGACCTATGCCCTTAAGTCATAAATGACAGTAATGAGGATAAATGCCCCACAAAAGGGCACTAATATAGCACATCGACACGGTTTTGATTCTGGGGCCTCACAGTTACGAAGCCATTGCTTTGTCACTGAACCATGATTGTACGCAGCGGGGGCTAGGGTAGGGGGCAGTTTCCATAAATTAAAAAAAAAACAGAAAATGCAATAAATTTTCAATAATTTATTGCATTTTACCCTGGTCCCCAACATAAAAAATCCTCTGGACGGTCATGCATTATGACTCAAGGCATGGGCACACAGAAGATTTGTGTATGTTGGGAACCGGGGTAAAATGCAATAAATTATTGAAAATTTATTGCATTTTCTGTTTTTTTAAATTTATGGAAACTGCCCCTTACCCTAACCCCGCTGCGTACAGTCGTGGTTCAGTGACAAAGCAATGGCCTCGTAACTGTGAGGCCCCAGGATCAAAACCGTGTCGATGTGTGATATTAGTGCCCTTTTGTGGGGCATTTATCCTCATTACTGTCATTTATGACTTAAGGGCGTAGGTCCCCTAGTTGATAAGCATAATAGCATACACATGCTTCAGCAGTCACGCAAAACATACATTGGCATATTATTATTCAGTAAAATCTGAGAATGTATACTATTATCTAGATCTTTTATTTTTAAATTATTTTTAAAATAATTCCGTAAATTGGGGTTAAAAAAAAATATTCCACCTTTATGAGCGACAGTGTAGTTACAACCTAAAATAATCCCCATGTATGAACCACTGCATTAGCTGTTGTAGCAAACTGGCATTAGATATATTTATGTCACACTTAGGAGAAATTAATTTTTGAAGAATTATTTGTGCCAACTGTTTCAGAATCGATTAAAAAGATTAGAGCAATTTTCAAACTTGACACCTTGCCCTTGGATCTGCATTTTTGGATTTGTGAAAAAAAACTGTAGATCTTGTTTTTAATAGTTTGTGTGTTATACGCGGTTGCACCACGCGAGAGAGTGGGGGGGGGGGGGGGAGGATTGGAGAGTCTTGAAAAGGACTCTCGGTAATCTTTCTTGTTTGTTGCATGAATTTCATGTGTTTTCAGATAGAGCAGTGATGAGAAATGTATGATCAAGAGAACCTGTTACCCAGAGAAAGAAAAAGAGGAAAGAGATGAAAAATGAGAGGAATGCAGTGGACAGAAATAACTTGAGAGGCGAAGTAGAGTATAAGTTACACAGGTATATGCAGAGTGAGGCTATTCTAGAATGTAATATGATATATCTCGACACACTCGCATGCATGCACACATTTAATGACACGGAATGAACGACACCCACACACATTCTAACGTTGCCAAAACTTGTTCAAAGGTATGTGGATGCTAAAGATACAACCAAATTGAAGATGGTGAAGGAAATTCATTGTCCCATCAGACAATATGCTGAAGATTATAAAAATTGCATGATTATAGTGATGAAGATGACAATAGAATAATTGACAGGATACAAAATGATGATCATCATGATTTTGGTGGGAACCCAGCAGCATTTAGAGCAACCCCCTAAAGCAGAATCGGACAAATTCTATCCGGCTGCCCAACTTCATCAATTTTTACATGTTTAGTGTTGAGCCTTGGCTTCTGACCAATAAACGAGGGATTAATGCAGGCCTATGGACTTGATTCCATGTACTAAATTTGCCTGTATACATTATGATGTCTTAAGATAAAGTTGTACACAGTTGCATAAGTTGAAGACAAAAGACACGTTAGGGTTACAGGTTTGAAGGATTTGAAGTTTATTACATCTGAAAGAAGTTTACACAGCAAAGCTTATATGTTTGTTTTTCATTCACAGCTGCGTTCAGTATTCATCATCCATCTCGCACGTGTGATTAGTACCTACCAAACCATTCTCTTAATCACAATATTTGAGCTGATCAGGTAAACTCCAAATCAGATTCCCAAGTGGCATTTCATTTCAAAACAAATAACCTACCGAGTTTAAAAAGAAATCAAAGCTATACAGAGTAATCCTTCAAGTAAAATACTGCCCTGACGGATACAGTTTTACGAAATGACATATTGTCTGCCGAGAGACAGAAGGGCGTCAACTCCATGTACATTTATAAGCAGAATATGGGTCGACGCCCTTCTGAGTCTTAGTGGACTGAACAAGCATGATCATTGTATTTGTGAAACATCATACAAACTGTGAGGTTAATGGTACACACCGTCTACCAAAACACTAAAAATATATGCCAAATTTGCAACTATCTGTGGTTATAATACACAAAGCAGATCTGGAAATCAACATATAGGAATGACAAAACTTACATATGGGCATCAATGAGCTTCCTCAGGTTTCTTGCTCTCAGTAGTTAGAAAATATACACAATTTAATTCTTTTTATTATTATACACAGTATTCATACAAAGTGCCATACAAGTCAAAGATCCATAATATTTACAATATAAAGTGGAGCCACTACATGTAATAAGATTAAGTAAAGAATAAGATTAATGTAAAGCCTAAAGCTGCCTGGCAATTTTGTCACCAATATCGACACATTTGACTAGAAATACAAACTGTACATTGCTCCCTAAATTATATTTTGAAATATTTTCCAGAAGTTTTTGAGTGCATACCAATTTATCTTGCTTGCATTCATGCATTACTACCAGTGTACATGTACATGTACAGATAATATGGTAAATACTGATTGATAATTGATACTATTCAGGTAGATTCAGCTCTTTTAATTTTGAATTCCTATATAAAAAGTGTTTTGCTTTAAAAGCTACAGTCTAGAAAATAAAATGCATAACAAAGATTTCATTTCAATCAAAGTTTGATCAGAGTTCTACAAAATTGATTGTCTTCCCAAGAAAGAAACAAAATGTACTTCCACATAAACCAGAAATAAACAAGAGTATTCCAATGGTGCATGCTACAAAGGGAACAGACTATGAAACTAAAAAATAAGTGAGGTACAAAAAATATATGACGAAACTCTTTAATGGATCCTACTAATTCATTCATTAACCATTAAAAAAGATTATTATCTGCATGTAAGAGAAATATTAATTCACATACCGGTACCTTCTCACTGAACTTAATGAACTTGGCCATTCTATCAAATTGACAAATTTCTTCTGTCTAAAGCAATATGCTGTTGATACCAGTATCCATTCAATATGTCTGTAGAAAAAAATTGTGTGATTGACATAGAAAAGGGCATGTATGAAAATCATTGATGTTAGACTGTTAAAGTCATGTGCATTGCATTACAGTCAGTCTACATTACAGCTCCTAATACATGCAGTGCTACCAGTTCACATAGAAAAATTAAGACATACCATAATAAATCATAGGAGCACTGACAACGGTGAACAGAAATGTTCTAAAAATACAGGAGCGATGTGGATTTAAATACTTTCACATCTGGAAGATGAAGTGCAAGGCTAAACAAATATACACAATCATGTCTGTTACGGATATATTTTGTCTCATAATACACTCTAATGAGATTAAACCGTCCCCATCTCTCTATCCCAAAGATACATATAGGGTTGTGTAAAGCAAAGACATTCATACCAATAAAAGAAACATGTGAGGACACATTCAAAACAAACGATTATGGCATCTCATTTCAGGTCTATGTTATCTTTTCTTAAATTAATTGAAAATTGAGAGATAATAGAATAATTTAAAAATTACACCAGGCAGGGGTGGGTGATTTCTCGCTACTGTTCTTCAACGAATAGATATATCGTGCCATCTCCAGTGCCATCTTCATCCTCTTCCATCGCTGCGATGACGGAACCCTCTGAGATGATGCCCTGGCTCACCATCTGCTGCTGTAGAGCTGCAGCTTGCTCCTGCGTGATGGATGTGCTCTCCCGTGGAGCAGAGACCTCTTGAACTTGGCACTCCTGCTGCAGTTCAGGAGGCTGGGAGTCGTCCGCGATGTCGTCCGAGGTCTGAAGCTGCTGGGAAGCCTGCTGACCTTCAAGGTGCAGGTTATCTCCGTCTCCCTGAGGGACGGCCATCATGAGCTGTCCTTCCCCGTCCTGGTGGCCCTGGACCGCAGCCAAACTTCCATTCATCATCTGGAGTGCTTCGTCCACGTTCTGGCCGTCTCCTCCTACCGTCAGGATAACAGGCATGGTGCCATCACTGGTCTGCACAAGTTGAACAGTGCCCTCTCCTCCTTGTGCCATGGATACTTGGATTGTGTTACCGTCGGCTGTCGTCAAGGTATGAGGTTCTACCATCTCTTCCGTTTCCTCCTCCTCCTGAATCTGCATCCGTTGACGCCTTGTTATCCTCTTGCTGGGACTCTCATCTGTGGCTTTACGTTTCTTGGTACCATCTGCTTCCTGGATCAGGTTGTGCTTGCTGCGTTGATGGTTGATGAGGGTTTGTTTGTGCTTGAAGGTCTCGTGGCACTCTTCACATTCATAAGGCCTCTCCCCTGTATGGACTCTCATGTGGATCACAAGATGACGTTTCTGAGGTGCAGAATACCCGCACTCCCCACACTTGTAAATCTTCTCGCCCCTGTGCCCCCTTACATGCTGCATATACGTAAATCGGTCAGTAAATGCATTTTCGCAGATCTTACAAATCATGGGTTCACCAGCTGTGTGCATCTTACGGATATGGGTCTTCATGTCGGCATATCTCCCAAAGGTGGTGTCACAGTGATCGCACTTGTGAGATGGCCTATTTCCAACGTGTTTCCACTCGTGCTCCTTGAGACTGCTCTTCTGGGAAAAGGATTGGTCACATTGAGAACAGAGGAAAGGACGTTCGCCAGTGTGAACTCTCATATGGCGCTTGAGCTTGTAGTTGTCTGTGCTGGCATACTCACACAGAGTACATTTATAGGGCTTCTCTCCGGTGTGGGAACGCATGTGACGTTTGATCTTGGATGCCTCCACACTCAGGTAGTCACACAATGGGCACTTGTGGGGCTTTTCATGGGTGTGCATGTACTTCATGTGGCGCCCAAGCTCACCAGATGTGCCAAAGGCTTTTGGACACAGCTCACATTTATAGGGCTTGGTTCCAGAATGAGTGTTCTCATGGTTGCGAAGCAGGGTGGACGTGCGGAATATGCGACCGCACAAATGGCATTCATGCACCTTAGGTCTCCTTCCAGGACCCCCTTTCTTAGCTCGATTAAGAACTTGATCAAGAAGACGGCCATCATCAAACTTAGGCACCACATACCTGGTCTTCTTTTTGACTCCACCGACTTCTAAGCCAATTTTCTCATCACCTCCAGCAACCGGTGCTGTGTCGTCCTCTCCAGCGTAGAAGTCATAGACGGACGGATCTTGGCCATCCTCTCCTTCTACAACCTCCCTGACAATCACAATCTGGGTCTGCATCTTGGCTGCTTCATCCTTGCGAGGTCGTCCTCGTTTCCTTTTAACAGGCTTCTGTACAATCAAGGCCACCTCCTCATGCTCTGCTGCTGCCATCTGCAGGGCACCCTCTTCCTGCTGTGCAGCATCCTCCGAGACGGTTTGCAGCTCTGCATAGGTAGAATGATCGCCCGATGTTGTTGCGATCACGTGGGTCTGCTCATCACCAAGATGGTGGACGCCTCCTGAGGAGACTACCATCGTAGTGGGTGTGGTCATAGTGGTTGTCTCTGCACCATCTACTGTTTGAAGGATGGTGTACACCTCAGTACCAGGCTCACCTCCAGACTGTAAAGGAGAACATATGAAATACATATTACAAAAAATGATATCTCACATTTATCTTTATCTTCTAAGAGGAGTCTTATTGCATATTTTTACATTAAAAAACATGAAAAAGGGCAAGTCTTAGACATGTTGCCAATATATAGATGTTAACACTTCCTTTCCTCTAAAAAAAAAATGTACTTATTCACAAAATGCATAGGGTAATACTCTTGCTGCTCATGTACATGCACTCTTGAGCCAATAAAATCTTTGTAAGTTCATATATTCAGTACACTAACAATGATTACACACTAGTTAAAAAAAGAGCAAATTGTCTCTTACTTGTGTCATTATTTGTGTAGTGCCATTATGTGAAACTGGAACATACTGCGTGTTCTGCGTGGTTTGGTAGACGATGTTATCACCCACCATATTGACTGGTTGTCCTGAGAAAGCAATCTGGGCCACACCCTGATCCATAGAGGATAACTGACCATTGTCTTGCATGGCTACCATTAGCACCTAGAGAGAGAGAGAGGGATAGAGAGAGAGAGAGAGAGAGAGAGAGAGAGAGAGAGAGGGAGGGAGAAGAAAAGGTTAGGTAATATTTTGAAATTTGTAATAAATACACATCATCAGTGACAAAACTGTCATTTGGGATCTTTTACAATTTTGTGTACATTAAAAAAAAAGAAATAAGAAAGTATTTCAACATATCAAGCTGAGTACGGGTATTCAGTTTTTAGAGTTCCTCATTGTTTTATGACTATTCGAACATAAATATATTCATATCAACGACAAAGATAAATTTCAGAACCTGCAACTGCCATTTTTTCCAGGACTTAATTTTCTGATTAACACCCATTACATTCCTGGGGGTGTTTCCCAAAGATCCTTAGCCAAACTTAACTCTATGTTGGACCTAAAAATTATGGAGAGCCATTTGTAGCCTTAAAATAAAATATATTAAAAAGTGAAAAAACTAATTTTTAGACTTTGTATAAATTCCACATCAAGCAAATGAAATCTCCTTCATTTATAGAAAATATGAATGATTTGAATCAACATTTTATGCCTTTTAAAGTAACTTTTACAAAATATTTTCATAGATGCTAACGGCTTTCCATAATTGTTAAGTCCAACGTAGGATCTTTGTGAACCCCCCCCCCCCCCCCCCCCCCCCCCTGGATTTTCATGGTAAGAGAGATATCGCATTTCTACATGAATATATGTAGAGATTCAGCATTGGGAGTTCAATTTCAGATGTAAACACAACATTTCTTTCATGAAGCAAAGGTCTATACATATATGCCTAATTGTTTAACATTTTAACCGTTTCTACATTCTTCTAACTTGAGAAAAACAATCTGGAGACGGCAGAAAAACTGAATAGGAAACATCTTACAGGGGAATTGCATGCTCAGGGACATCTTGGAAGGGAAGATGGATGGTAAACGGGGAAGGAGGAAGAGGAAGAGGAAGATTTTGGATGGTGTCAGCCTTGGAAGGTGACAGATCATATGGCATAATGAAGAAGGAGGCTAAATAGGGAAAGGCATGGAGAAAGAACTAAAGAAGGCTCTGGTGTGTGAACCTGCCTTTGACAGAACACCAGAGAGAGAGAGAGAGAGAGAGAGAGAGAGAGAGACAGACAGACCTTTAAAGCCTCACTGCACTACTTATAGCTACGTGTGCCCTCTATACAGCAATCAATGCCTAATCGGTGCCTGTTGGTCCCCCATGATCCCCTTTTTCTTATGTTAGTTGAGAGCTGATTTGATGAGATAACCACCTGTCAGTGACCTTGCAGGGAAGTCTAAACCCCCCTGGCCAAAATAGTGTAGACAGGCTTTAACAAATTTCTACCACAACTCACCTGTTGTTGTCCTATCCCTGATGTGCCATCCTCCATGTTATGTACCATCACCACCTGCTCTCCATTCACTGTCTGTATACCTGCTATTCCTGATCAAAAACAAACAAAAAGGAGAGGATTATCAGGCATGTCCATGATGTCAGAGACAAAGACTTGATCATTTACAAAGAGGAATTTGAATTTGAATTTATTTATTAACAACAACAAAAACACAATGTTACAAAATGTATTCAAGTGGGTAACAAAAATAACATGTTGTATACATATCCATGTACATGGGTTACAAAGAAAAAGAAAATATCCATAGTTGAACCATAATGTACAAATTAAGTTTATCATATATCATGCCATATCAAACCTTTGAATTAGCTATAACGTAATATTATACGTAGAGATTTGTGGCTGGAATTGAAATTCACAGAGTTCCAATAGCGTACAAGTGATTCAAATAAAGGATATTTTTAAACTTAAACATGTAAAATGTTGTTAAAGGGAGAACCAAAAGTTAGTACCATGACGGGCTAACATGACTCATGTTCAAGCAAGTTCTATATTGAATGAATAGCCCAGTTTGACCAACCAAAGTTGAATTATATGCCATAACCAGTCAAATATAGATAGAATTTCCTTCTCCAAGACAGAAACAAATATTAAAGAGAACTGGTAACATTGTTGACGGTTGATGAAAAAACTGTGTAATTTTTGTATGCAATGTTTAAAGAACGGCAATCGAGTGAGATTTGTCATCAACAATTTCTATTTCTCATAATGTGCCTGTGTACAAAAAATATCCTTGAGAGCAAGAAGAGACGAATGAAAGACTTACTGCTTGGGTCCACTTTGGCTCCATTCTCATCTACTAGGTTTGAGGTATCAATCTGCTGCATGAAAGTGTTCTCTGTCCCCATCTCTACCTGAAAAGGAAAAGGGAACAAAATATATTAAGAATTCATACACACTACAGAAAATTTCACCATAATTCTTGAGAAATCAACACTTAACTTGGGAATAAATTTAATATGCACTTATATTTTCATATCTCACAAGACACCCTAAATTATGTTTAAGTTCTTTCATCATTTTTTGGATTTTATAATCTAGGAATTATTATAACAGCAATAGTTGAGGTTTGATGCAGAGGGCGCTACACAAATTAATTTTTTTGTGAGATAATGAAAACTGAGTGTCAAATTTGAAAGAACATACAATTTAAATGACACATCATCTTTGTTTGATCATAATCGGTTCAGAGACGGCTGAAACATTCATAAATATAACCATTTCTAATATTTGTGGGGCCCCACAAATATTCAATAATTTTGAATTAGCCGTTGAAAAACTAGATAGCGTCCTATAAGTTTTATTCCAGCCAATGCCAATGTTCACTTTTTTGTGTTGATTATAAAAAAGCACAACCATCTGGCCTGTGTATTGTTAATTAATTAAATAACGGTCACCATATTTTTGGGGAAGTGGAGCTGAATTGGTATGATTGATTTAATTTTACACATTTAGGGGTTTGAAATTACCGTTATAGCAATTTTAAGTCCTAAAAGGCCCTAAAAAATCATGCACTTCAAAGGCATTTGTGGTCTTAAACAAAAACTCAACTATCCCTTTAACATATATTTTTGCTGCAAGCAAAACATCAAATTCATTTTTACTTATTTATATACAATAACATGTACAGTAAATGAATATGCAAAGTATTTGATGATCTTCATAATGACACTAACCTCTTGGTGTTCCTGTAAGGCATTAGGATTGCTGATGTTTGCAGAGGCATTGGCTAGTAGCTGTAATGTGTGAGTGATGTCAATGGTGGCTTGGTCGGGTGCAGGTTGGCTGGCCTCGCCCACTTCCTCCTCCATCTCCTCCTCCTCACCTATCTCCTGTTTTACCACTGTCAAAGTTGACATAAAATAACAATAATGATAATGACCGCATCAGTGCTATTCATCCCGATTCATCAACCTCCGTTTCCTACTTGTATGTCAAATATTCTATTAGAGGCAAGTGATGATACTAGCCGAGGGTTGTTTTAATTTGCAAACAATAATACATTCTACAGACACTTTTATGCAATACATGTATTTTGATAGTTCTGTGGTTGAATGGTGAACAAAAATATTCTCAAAATGAACTTGGGATTTCAAGTGAATAGTTTGTAATTTACAGAAGGGTCTTAGGTGCTCATTGTTCTGAAAGAAAACTATAGTTCCAAAACTAAATGAAAGACAGTCATTTTCAGAACTAGTTGTCTTAAGCTACGGTCACAAAGGTTTGTACGAACCTCCCTGTTTTTCCATTATCTTTCCAAATTTCTATTGTCTGAAAACAACCCTTTCAGGCACTAGGCCACAGTCACCACATTTTGTTTAAATAAATCTTTTATATTATTAATCAGGGTTTTGTGTTCTCTCATCATTTCCCTGTTTTTAAGCTCAATCAACATTTGTCTTAATGTATTTGGAATTCTATGCATTGATACTTGATACAAAGTTCATTCACTCTCAAGCCACTACTATCACATCAACTTTTAAGTGTTATTGTTATCTAACTCACCTGCTATATTATCTCCTTCAGCCCCTTCTTCAAGCTGTACATCCTCTTCTGCATCAGCCACCTCTTCTACATGTACAGCCAGTGGCGATTCACCCTCTTCTGTAGCTGCAACAGTTGACGCAGCTGTAAACAGGAAACACGGAAAATAAGGATAACACATTATTGAGCAAGCTTAAAATTACTGATCATCATTCGTATTAAGCAGAAGCACAAAATAAAGCATCAAGAAAGTTATGTTTGTACATGTATTTAGTTTCCAGATCTGTAAAGATTTCTTTTAATCTAGCCTGGGTATTGGTAAGCCCGTATTTGGTAGGCGAAAGATAATTACCAAGTTACCTTTCTTGTCAGCACACTTAGACATTATTTACATGATTTCAATCAACTACTTCACAACATTTGTTTTTATTCATGCAGGTCAGCTACTGGTTGCAGTCATTAGTTGTAATGCAGTTATTCATTAAAATTGATTGTGGTAGAGGCATGCATGAAGAATAACATTCATTTGTGGACTTGTGTACCCTTTACCTATCATTTAAAGCCAAAGGGTGATACAGTCAAACCTGCTTTGGTGACCACCTGTCTACAAAGACCACATTTGTTGTTTCCCTTGAAAATGGTTTCTCATTGAAACATGTACTAAAGGAACCTGTCTACAAAGGCCACTTTTTGTGTTTTCCTTGGGTGGTCGCTATAGACAGGTTTGACTGTACAATGTAGAAAAGGAAGAAGAGCAATTCTTGCTTTCATAACTGACCTGCTTGCTGAACAGCACCAGCAGCAGTGGCAGGACCTGAGGAGAGCTCCTCATTGAAATTTTGAAGATAGGTCTCCAGGACGTTCATGGAAGCCGCATCAGTTCCCTCAGCTTCCCCCTGGTTTTCTGGTGCCACAGGTTCTTCTGTCTGGCTTCCAGGTTGATCTGTGTTTTCATCCATGGTTCCCTGTTCTTATGATCTGCATGGGTGATAACATGGGAACAAATTCAGTATAGACATCTTGATTACAATATGAAAAACTGCAGAGAAGACCTCACTGGTGCAGAACCATTTCTTTAAAACAACCATTTCTTCTAGACATATTCCTCATCTTTATAATTTCTTTTTAAAAGTAAAACCTTTAAACAATTCCATCAAAGTGGGTTTCAAAAGGGGAACAGTTTGGCATTTCAATTCCACATATATAACTCTCACCAAATATAATTAATATGATCGAAGGCCTCATAAAATATCTCCTTTCTTCTAATTTTTGTTAGGTGGTGGTAGCCATTGGTAGGCCTAGTGCCTACAGACAGGCTTTGGAGGCTACTTCAATAATTTTGGGGAACGAAATCACTCAGTTCAACGCTTCCAAGTGTTCAGTGATGATCATCTCGAATAAGAAAAAACCTCTGACAAGTGGATTATATTTTTTGTGGACAAGACTTACAATAGACAAGCTCTCATCCTTACTTGGGAGTAGAAATAGACAGTAAACCGACGTGGGCGAATCATGTGGACAACACAGCCATGAAAGCCAACCGCACGTTAGGATTCCTCAGGAGAAATCTATGGTTTTGCCCAGGGAATGTGAAAGCCCTCGCATACAAGACCCTAGTGAGACCAGTATTAGAATATGCAAGTTGTGCCTGGGATCCATACAGAATAGGGCAAATTAATAAACTGGGAAATTCAATATACTCCTATTAAAGGATCAAAATCCTCTCAAAATTTATCCATTTTTTATCGAATTTGTCAGTTTTGTTAGCAAATATACTACCTTGCCTCTCATTCGTGTAACTATTCTTGATATATTGTTTTATTGTCCGAAAGGACGGTACAGACTTTTGTATTCGAGAAAAATATAATTGTTGTTTAGTCCAAATTATTATACAGTTTAATGCATCATTTCTTTTTTCAATGAAACCTAACAAAACATGTATTAAGGACAGTTTTATTCTACAGCGTGTTACAATAGTTAACCAGTCAGTCAAACAACTCCAAATCAATTTGGTCACGTTACACGGTTACAGGAGTAAAAAAAGTGTACCATATCTTCTTCTTCTCTTCCACAAAGGGAACAGTTCTTATTTAAAATTATGTTAATTTTCACAAGATCTTTATTCAAATATAGTATCTTATTCAAAAGTCTGTACTGAAAGTACCGAACTGTTGTATGCGTTGTACAGCGAAACATAACCCTGAAATAATATTGCATATATTTATCATCAAATAATAAACCATCTGCATGCCATCTATTACATAATTTATTCAAATGTTCATCCTTTTCTTTTAACATAATTTGATAAATATGTCTACATCCTTTTTCATCTTTCAACAAGCATGAAATATATGCAGGGCACATCATTTTCAGTCATGATGTTGCATTCTTATTTATTTTTTGTTTTTCTTTCCCTAATCTACATGTACATGTATGTTCTGTATACAGTATTATGGTTGATATTCGTTATGTATATCTTATTCTGAAATATTATATGATATTCATTGGAACATGTGTTCAAATATGTTATCTTGAGATTGATTTTCAATAAATGGCCTGTTGGAGGGTCCAAAAAATGGGAAAAAAAAAAATTAATAAACTGGACACAGTTCAAAGGAGGGCGGCACGCTTTGTAACAGGAAACTACCAAAGGGACAGCAGTGTCACACAAATGCGGACCTGCCTTGAAAACTGCCTGGGAAACACTTGAACGCAGGAGGGAAAAAAGTTGTTTACTGGTAGTTATGCTGTACATAATCAACAAGGGAAAGGTGGGCCTAAAGCAAGAGGACTACATACAAGTATCAACAGGGTCAAGGTTAAAAAGAAACCACCAACACTCAATAGAAATCCCCTTTGCCAGAAAGGACGTATATAAATACTCCTTTTTCCCAAGAACTGGACGAGCATGGAACGCCCTCGACCAGCAGTCTGTAATACTATAGCCACATCTGTTGAGAACTTTAGAAACACACTTTAGCATGCAACACCTGCCATACAAGTTAGCGACATGCGGAATACCGCCCTGCTGACCCCAAATTCAGAAGGTTCAGAAAATTATATCATAAAAGACAGCCTGGGAATATAATTTATATTAGAAGTGAGAAGATAGATCAACTAATTCAGATAGCATTGGCCTCATTGGATTGGAAAGGGCATAAATAGATCTCTAAAAATGGAAACGGGAGAGAAGAGTGCAAGACTGCAAGTAATTCGGAGAGAGAAAACAAATAACAAACAAAAGAGTGTTCTCAGAAAAGAGAAGGACAAAGTGAAAAGAAATGTACCGGTACTGGTACAGAGAAGGAGCATTATTATATTTCCGAAATTGTTAAATAAAATGCACATCTAAAAAGTTGGAACCATGGCATTACTTTAATTTTATAGCATAAGCCCAAACTCAGAGCCGGGGACCAACCCGGGGACTATTAACATTTAAAATTGATGAAAGCTGAATCAATTAGATTTAGAATGTCTGTATTAATACAAGTACAAAATTATGTGCAATGCCAAGATAGTTTGGCAAAGTTTCCAGAAACTTTAGAGGTAGACACTGTGACTTTCACTGCCACTTATGACTTAATTAACCACATGAAATTGAAAGAAGTAAATTTGCTAAATTATAACCCGACTGAATGTGTAACAGACTTACGGTACAGTTCTATCATAAGACCTAGCTTAATCAGATTCTACTATGTCACATTGTCAGCTCAGCTTGGATGCGAGCGATAATTAAAATTTTCAATTCAATTCATTTATTTTTCCTCTTTCAATGACAATTGTTCACATCTCTAAAAATATGATGGTACATTTTTACATATTCACATATTAATATGTAGATTTAGGTCTATATATAGATCTAGATCAAGATCAATTTGCACAATACAATACATTAAAAAAATAAACATTGTGACGCAGTGTCCATTGAAATTGCACTCAGCTCAGGATGGACTGTAGTGTAGTGGCGTGGCCACGTATACTTGTGCGGTAGCTGTAGCGGGTAACTATCGCGCCGAACCTACCCGATGGCACGGCCTTTGTTTGCCGCTGACGCCATACCCCCCAAAAAAGCCGTAATATGTGTATGCAGAGTATCGAGTAGCGCACACACCTAACAAAGCACAATGCTCGGAGGAGTTCAAAGAAGGCCATGATATTCCATCAAAATATAAGCACTTCTGCTCATTAAATCTCATCAAATAACCCATCATCACTTCCGCACAACTTTCATGTACATCTTCCTGGGTTTACTTCTTCAAATTATGTTTACCAAAAAACTTACTAGCTTTTTACCGAGTAGTGGCGCTCGCCTTCCTTGTCAATTTCTAGCCATAGCGGTCGGGGAAATACAGCGGTGTGTAGCCGCATGCAAAGAATGGCTATGAGCAGCTGAATTAGCATACTTTGGCCAACGACAAAAGGCACCCGGAAATGTAATATGGCTGGAAAATTACATTTAAATAACAAAACGGACGACTTATCAATACTCTGTTTACAACATTTCCGTAGAACGTTAACAAATCAAATGCACTAGCTAGCCATAATTTCATCTAAAGTACGGAAAATGGTAGAAAAAATGTTTTAAAACGCGTATTATTTTAGAGGAATCAAAGAAAGAGAGGTTGACGATTCATCAAAGATTGTGAAAGAAGCGTCAGGGGGCGCGCTGTCGAAAGGAACATTACAAGAAAATGAGCTAACAAAATAACTCACCTTTTCTACGAGAAGACCAGAGAAACCTTAAAATCACTAGAAATAGTGTTTTAAGTGCCTGTGGGTCCAAAAAATCGTGTCAAAATGTGAGTTTTTAATGAAATATCCAACTCAAATGAATGGCGAACGCCGATAGCAAGATGGCGCTCTTGTAATGCGCATGCGTGATGACAACACCAGACTGCCTCCCTGCGCATGCGCTCATCAAAACGCGGTACTTTGAATTGGTCGTTTTCGGATCAGTCTACACAAAGTATAGGGTAGATTAATAAAGTAGGGAATTTTTCAATATTTGAAAGAATGTTTGGCTATGAAAACTGAAAAGGATATGTTTTTGACGTATTTATTTCTTACATTTATTTATGCAAATTTCAAAGTAAAATACCCAATTTTCAGGGTTTCAGAACTTACATTGACTATAATAAAGATCATGAATATCGTATTGTAAAAAAGAAAAACAAACTGCCCTTGCACTTTAAAAAATGGAAGTTTGTTTTATAAAGCTGTTTTATAAGGTTGTATCGGTACATGTGCATGTAATTGTTTACATCTTAGTGTAAATTTACTTTTCGTGAGGTTTTGATCTGCGTTTTACTGCTTTTTTGTAATCTTTTAATAATAACTTGTAAATATTGTGATTGTTTTTTGATTGTTCAATAAAACACATAAAGAAAACAAAAGTATAAGTTTTTTTTTCTTCTTCTTAAGTATAGCTTGCCTTCATTTGTTTGTTGTTCGCTGCCAAAGATTTTCTTGTTTTTAGAGATGTTCTGTGCGGGTTTTTTTTAATATCATAGTTGAACATTATTATTTGCACTATTCAAATGTGTTTTTCTTCTATTCTGTTCTTTTCTCAGTTTTTCTTCCACTATTTTTCTTTCCTATATCAACGTCACTGTTATATACAATGATGTAATTTTCATAATAGGGGAGAGCGGGGAGTGTTCGCCCTATTTTTGATATCACTCTTCTAGAGCCGTCATTTCATACGCAAGAATCCATGCTTTTTCATGTATCAAGTCATAGGTAATGTCTAGCTAATATCCCACTCTCACTGGGGTCAGGCACACAGTTTTCACAAAAACGAATCATAAAGTTAATTACGACAAAAGGGCGAAACTGCCCCACCCTGGGGCTGGTTCGTCCGTTTGGCGGGGTAGGTACGCCCTGTTAGGGAAAATAAATACACCAAACAAATATAGTGTTTTAAAAATTCAAAACATTTATTTAAAAGGAACTAGAGCCAACGAAATAATCTCTGACGAGGGATGGGAACAAATAAGCTGAACCAAGGTGTACTGGGCGTAGAACAGCTGGTGATAACACTAGGCGGACTCTGAAAAAGGAAAACAAAACTTATGTCAAAATACATAAAAATTATAAGTCATAGAATCAGATCAAATTGGATAAACACAGTCGTCACAAAACTTTACTGAAGTTGCCAGGTAAGGGCCTTTATTTTCACTTTCAATAAAATCTAATAATTTTGAAGAACCCCAAAGGTAGGTATAACCACATTGCATGGGGTAAGTTCGCCCCTTAATGCGGGGCAAGTCCGCCCCCGGGTGAACATGACCCGTCAAAAACGGGCGAACTAGCCCCATGGGGCTGTTTTCGTCGTTTATCTCGTTCTAGGCAAAATGTGCAACCGATGTTGACTTGTTCTAACATTTTTTAATAGACACATACCATACCTTGTTAACAACAAAAACGTCCATCACCACCTCCATCAATGTCTACAGGTAAATGTAAAGACAATTCTTTTTACTTCCGTAGTTTGTCATTACATCACCGGCGAAAGTTTTATCCAATCACCGCAAGGCTGAGAATCGAGGGGTGGGCGGACTTGCCCCCAGGGGCGTCGCTAGACCTTTTTCAGTGGGGGGGGGGGGGGGTGTAGAGGCCAACGATTACCGACAAAACTAGCCACCAATTACCGACAAAATTAAATGTCCAATATCTACAAATAACCAGGGGCGTCGCTAGACCTTTTTCAGTGGGGGGGGGGGGGTGTAGAGGTCAACGATTACCGACAAAACTAGCCACCAATTACCGACAAAATAAAATGTCCAATATCTACAAATTCAACCCTATAAACCTGGGGCCGAAGGATAAATTGTTTTTCCTATGGACTATCTACAGTACTTGCATATGCGCAAAATGGTCATTTTCCTCAGCATAGTCAGCATCATAGCTATATATTTTAATGCAGGCGCGGAGCTAGGATTTTTTTTTTAGGGAGGGGCGGTAGTGAGCAAGATAATCACTTAAAAGCGCGCTCATTAGGGGGACGTGAGTGATGGGCCTCCCGCGCGAAGCGCGGAAGCTTAGACGTTTCCTTAAATTATTAGGAAAAGAAGACGATTTGCTGTACCGTTCTCGACTGTTTATCCTTGTCTGAATTCAGTTTCTCCCCCTCCCGCGCGAAGCGCGGAAGCTTCGACGTTTCATTAAATTATGAGAAAAAGCAGACGATTCGGTGTACTGTTTTCGACTTTAAATAAGCTCTATTAATTTTGTCTGAATTCAGTTTCCCCCTCTCGCGCGAAGCGCGGAAGCTTTGACGTTTCCTAAAATTAATAGAGAAAGAAGACGATTCGTCGTACCGTTTTCGACTCGTCTAAATGAAGTTTTCCCCGTCCGGGCGAAGCGCGGGATTTTTGGCGTTGCATCACAATATAGAGAAAGGAAGACGATTCCTCGTACCATTTTCGAATCTTATTAAGCCCTATTCATCTGAATTCAGTTTCCCCCTCTCGCGCGAAAGCTTTGACGTTTCCTCAAATTATTAGAGAAAGAAGACGATTCGTCGTACCGTTTACGACTCTAAATAAGCCCTATTAATTTTGTCTGAATTCAGTTTTCCCCTACCGCGCGAAGCGCGGAATTTTTGGCGTTTCATCACAATATACACCGATTCGGTTTGGGGGTTTTATGCACTGGCGTACTGGTGGGGGGGCTAAGGGGGGCGCCCCCAAATAAAATTGAACCATGACTTATTTTCAATTCCATATACAAGTGATCTATAAATGTTCGTGATATCACATGATTTTCAACAAAATGCGCGTTTCTCCATTTCTGTTGCAAACTGACACATGCCCAAATACTGATATAGCCAGGAAGAGCATATGTTTTTTTTTACATTTAAAAAAATCCTTTCCAGAAGCAACTGTGACAAGCACTGCCGGGCGTTCCATACTTACATCATGTAACACTGCACATGTACCGTCAAGGCGCCCAGTGGGGAAATTGAATTCAGACAAGATTAAGAGTAGAGAACGGTACAACGAATCGTCTTCTTTCTCTAATCATTTAATGAAACGACAAAGCTTCCGCGCTTGGGGGGGGGGGGGCAAATGAGTTCAGACAGGAACACGATACAACGAATCGTATTCTTTCTCTGATAATTTAATGAAACGTGAAAGCTTCCGCGTGATTGGCGAATATAAATTCAGACAATGATTAAGAGTAATTGTTTAATGAAACATCATAGCTTCCGCGCTTTGCGCAGGAGGGGCGAAACAAGAATTAAGAGTCGAGAACGGTACAACGGATCGTCTTCTTTCTCTAATAATTTAATGAAGTGTCAAAGCTTCAGCGCTTGGCGCGGGAGGGGGAAAAACTGAATTCAGACAAGGATTAAGAGTAATAATTTAATGAATCGTCGAAAGCTTCCGCGCTTCGCGCGGGATGGGCGAAATGAATTCAGACAAGGATCAAGAGTAATAATTTATTGAACCGTCAAATCTTCCGCGCTTCGCGCGGGGGAGGGGGGGGGGAAACTGGATCCAGACAAGGATAAGATTCTGGACCGGTACAATGAATATTCTTCTTTCTCTAATAATTAAATGAAACGTCATAGCTTCCGCGCTTTCCGCGGGAGGGGCGAAACAAGAATTAAGAGTCGAGAACGGTACAACGGATCGTCTTCTCCCTCTAATAATTTAATGAAATGTCAATTTTTTCCGCGCTTCGCGCGGGAGGGCAGGGGGGGGGGGGGGGGGGGGGGGGTGGGAGACTGAAAAATAACTTAGGTCCTGGCCTAGGGTTAATAAGGTTAAATTAGTAGACATTTGGACATTAGCATTAATATATTTGTCGGTAATTGGTTGCTCGTTTTGTCGGTAATCGGTGGCCTCTTAACCCTCCCCACTCCCCCACTGAAAAAGATCTAGCGACGCCCCTGATAACGACACAGTTTATACAGTCGAGATAAGTACCGGACCACCGTCTTTGTACATGTGCGGCATCAAAGCATATACAACGTCTCACGACTTGACAGATCATTTTTCTCTAACTTCTAACCAATCAAAAGGCCTCGTTTTGTCCAAGAAGTGCCGGTGGACAATAATGCGCCAAATGTGGTTCTCTTGGAAGGGGTAGGAGAAAGCAATCTTACGTCATATTACTCCAGGAAATGCCTGAAAATGCATCTAAGTTGGTTCTGAAATTGCAAATGCTTCTTACTCTGGGAGGGGGCCAGAACCCCTTCCAAGACCCACCCCACTTGGTCGCTCCGCTCCCTCGCCGCTAAAGCCTCGTTCTGTCGCTTCATCGTTTTACATATATTTAATCCCATGCCATTTTGTGCCCCCCCCCCCCCGGTAAGAAATTCCTGGAGCCGCCACTGATGCCCATACCCTTTGAGCTTCGGGGGCTCCGCCCCTTAACCCCCGCCGGGGCTTCCCCCTAGACCCCACTTTGCGAAACGTTCAGCGGGGCCTGCATGTTAGAGTGGGGGTGATGCGGATTGTTTTTTGTCAGCCCCCCCCCAAACGTTTTTGCTCATTACGCCACTGGTTTTATGTACCTGCCCACCGGTGGCGGCGCTATAACTGGGAGGCTTCTCCGATCAATGTAAGCTAGCTAGCTGCAGTCATTTGTTCGTTGAGTCAGACGCCCCCCAGTTATGGCGTCACCTTATGAGGGCGCACTTCCACCAGAAGTCGCCCGAATCGGTGTATAGAGAAAGAAGACGATTCCTCGTACCGTTTTCGAATCTTATTAAGCCCTATTCATCTGAATTCAGTTTCACCCTCTCGCGAGAAGCGCGAAAGCTTTGACGTTTCCTCAAATTATTAGAGAAAGAAGACGATTCGTCGTACCGTTTTTTACTCTTAATAAGCCCTATTCATCTGAATTCAGTTTCCCCCTCTCGCGCGAAGCGCGGAATTTTTGGCGTTTCATCACAATATAGAGAAAGGAAGACGATTCGTTGTACCGTTTTCGACTCTAAATAAGCCCTATTTTTTTTTTTTTATCTGAATTCAGTTTTCCCTCACAATATAGAGAAAGAAGACGATTCGTCGTACCGTTTTCGACTCGTCTAAATGAAGTTTTCCCCTTCCGCGCGAAGCGCGGAATTTTTGGCGTTTCATCACAATATAGAGAAAGGAAGACGATTCCTCGTACCGTTTTCGAATCTTATTAAGCCCTATTCATCTGAATTCAGTTTCCCCCTCTCGCGCGAAGCGCGAAAGCTTTGACGTTTCCTCAAATTATTAGAGAAAGAACACGATTCGTTGTACCGTTTTCAACTTTTACTAAGCCCTATTTGTCTGAATTCAGTTTCCCACTCTCGCGCGAAGCGCGGAAGCTTTGACGATTCCTTAAATTATTAGAGAAAGACGATTCCAGACGATTCGTTGTACCGTTTCGACTCGTCTAAATGAAGTTTGTCCTTCCGCGCGAAGCGCGAAATTTTGGGCGTTTTATCAAGAAATGAAGACGATTTGTCGTACCGTTGTTGACTCTTAAACCTTGTTTGAATTTATTTTCCCCGAAAATGTTAAACCTCTGATTTCTTTAGCTAATATTATTGGAAAGGGAAACTTCGAGAAAATACGAAGTCGTCACAGCGGATAAGAAGTCACAGTTCGTAGGGGAAAAAAACTTGTCGGCCGACCGACAATATACATCTCACCGACTTCAAACTTCTGCATATAGTACACGAGGATCGAGCAAGAATACCGACACAGCTGACCCGACACAGCAACATATTTACCCGTGTCTTTCTTGCTCCCTCGACGAGACGACTCTACCCAACAACCTCCTCCTCTCTCATACACTTACCTCCCCTTTCTCTCCTCTCTTTCATCCCCCGTTTCTTTTGTTTCCCTTTCACTCTTTTTTCTTCTTTTATCCTTTTCTTTCTTGTCTTTCTTTTCCCTTCTTTCCTCTCCTCCCTCTTTTCTCTTTCTTTCTTCTCTTTTCTTTCCTTTCTTTTCCTTTCTTTCCTTTCTTTTCCTTTCTTTCTTTTCTTTTCCTTTTCTTTTTCTTTTTTCTTTTCTTTCCCTTTCCCTCTCTTTTTTCCCTCTCTTTTTTTCCCTCCCCCTTTTCTCTTTTTCCCGACGGCAGCGCAATTTTACCGACAATATCCTGACAGGTGGGGGGGTGTCGCACCCCCCACACCCCCCCTTTGGCGACGCCCCTGCAAATAACCCTATAAACCCGGGGCCGAAGGCTAAATTGTTTTTCATATGGACCATCTATACTTGCGTATGCGCAAGTGGTCATTTTCCTCGACGACATAAATATACGAATTATTTCGTCAACTTAGTCAGCATCATAGCTATACATTTTAATGCAGGCGTGGAGGGCGGATCTTATTTTAGGGAGGGGCGGTAGTGAGCAAGCGGATCACTTAAAGAGCGCGCTTAGAGGGGCTGTGGGTAATAGGCCTCCCGCGCGAAGTGCGGAAGCTTAGACGTTACATTAAATTATGAGAAAAAGCAGACGATTCGGTGTACTGTTCTTGACGCTTTACCCTTATCTGAATTCAGTTCTCCCCTCCCGCGCGAAGCGCGAAAGTTTTGACGTTTCATTAAATTATTAGAGAAAGTAGACGATTCGTTGAACCGTTTTCGACTCTTAATAAGCCCTATTTGTCTGAATTCGGTTTCCCCCTTTTGCGCGAAGCGCGTAAGCTTTGACGTTTCCTTAAATTATTAGAGAAAGAAGACGATTCGTCGTACCGTTCTCGAATCGCCTAAATATAGTTTTCACTTTCCGCGCAAAGCGCGGAATTTTTGGCGTTTCATCACAATATAGAGAAAGGAAGACGATTCGTCGTACCATTTTCGACTCTTATTAAGCCCTATTCATCTGAATTCAGTTTCCCCCTCTCGCGCGAAGCGCGTAAGCTTTGACGTTTCCTTAAATTATTAGAGAAAGAAGACGATTCGTCGTACCGTTTTCGACTCTTATTAAGCCCTATTCATCTGAATTCAGTTTGCCCCCTTTCGCGCGAAGCGCGGAAGCTTTGACGTTTCCCTAAATTATTAGAGAAAGAAGTCGATTCGTCGTACCGTTTTCGACTCTTATTAAGCCTTATTTATCTGAATTAAGTTTCCCCCTCTCGCGCGAAGCGCGGAAGCTTTGACGTTTCCTTAAATTATTAGAGAAAGAAGACGATTCGTTGAACCGTGCTCGACATTTAATCCTTGTCTGAATAAAGCCTCCCCCTCCCGCGCAAAGCGCGGAAGTTTTGACGTTTCATTAAATTATTAGAGAAAGAAGGCGATTCGTTTTACCGTTTTCGACTCTTAATAAGCCCTATTCATCTGAATATAGTTTCCCCCCTCTCGCGCGAAGCGCGGAAGCTTTGACGTTTCCTTAAATTATTAGAGAAAGAAGACGCTTCGTTGTACCGTTTTCGACTCTTAATAAGCCCTATTTGTCTGAATTCGGTTTCCCCCTTTTGCGCAAAGCGCGGAAGCTTTGACGTTTCCTTAATTTTTTAGAGAAAGAAGACGATTCGTTGTACCGTTCTCGACTCGTCTAAATGAAGTTTTCCCCTTTCGCGCGGAGCGCGGAATTTTGGGCGTTTCATCACAATATAGAGAAAGGAAGACGATTCGTCGTACAGTTTTCGACTCTTAATAAGCCCTAATTGTCTGAATTCAGTTCCCCCCTCTCGCGCGAAGCGCGGAAGCTTTGACGTTTCCTTAAGTTATTAGAGAAAGAAAACGATTCGTTGTACCGTTCTCGACTCGTCTAAATGAATTTTTCCTCTTCCGCGCGAAGCGCGGAATTTTTGGCGTTTCATCACAATATAGTGAAAGGAAGACGATTCGTTGTACGTTGTTGACTCTTAAACCTTGTTTGAATTTAGTTTCCCCGAAAACTTTAAACTTCCGATTTCTTTAGCTGATATTATAGGAAAGTAAAACTTCGATAAAATACAAGTATTGTAGTTTTAGTCACTCTCGAAGTCGTCACAGCGGATACAAAGTCACAGTTCGTAGGAACAAAAACTGGTCGGCCGACCGACAATATACATCTACCGATTTCAAACTACATAGTACACGAGGATCGAGCAAGAATACCGACACAGCTGACCCGACACAGCAACATATTTACACGTGTCTATCTTGATCCCTCGACGAGACGACTCCACTCAACAACCCCCTTCTCTCTTTTACTCCCACTCCTCCTCTCTCAGGCTCTTACCTCTCCTCTCTCTCCTCTCTCTCACCCCCGTTTCTTTTGTTTCCCTTTTACTTTTTTCTCTTCTTTTTTTCTTTTCTTTCTTTTCCTTCCTTTCCTCTCCTCCCTCTTTTTTTTTTCTCCTTCTTTTTTTTCTCTTTTCTTTCTTTTCTTTTCTTTTCTTTCCTTTCTTTTCCTTTCTTTCTTTTCTTTTCCTTTTCTTTTTTTCTTTTCTTTCCCTTTCCCTCTCTTTTTCCCCCTCCCCTTTTCTCTTTTTTTCCGACGGCAGCGCAATTTTACCGACAATATCCTGACAGGTGGGGGGTGTCGCACCCCCCCCACACTCCCCCCCCCCCCTTTGGCGACGCCCCTGCTTGCCCCCAGGGCGGACTAGCCCCGCTCTCCCCTACTATCTTTAATGTTCTCTCAGTAACTGTGTTTTGGGCGTTCCTAACCCAAGCTATGCTTTTCGGGTTTTCGCCTCTTTCTGTTATCTGAATTATTTACTGTACTCTATGTTCATTTTTTTATTTATTTTTTATTTAGGGCCTAGGTTTTATTTCCACATTAACTGCATATGAAAAGAATTTACAAAGGGCATATACAAGGTAACAAAACATGTACATATAATCGATGGATACAACAGTGAAAAAAGAAAGATTTAATGGCACTTAATACAAAATTGATGCTATCAATAATCTACAGTAAGCCTAATAAGGAAACCTTGGAAGCATAATTGCTTGTAATTAAGGTTCCCTTTACGCAGTACGTTTGTTACATAATATATAAAACAAAAAACAAAAGAAGAACAAAAACGGGTGTGTGGTGCAGCCAACCAACAAAATGTTGATAATACCGGTGGTCTCCGGCCATCATACAGTAGAAGTTAGGCCTATGTTTCAAGTGATATTTGAAAGTAATTAATTG
The DNA here is from genome assembly GCA_035222895.1 of Strongylocentrotus droebachiensis. Classification (NCBI taxonomy): domain Eukaryota; kingdom Metazoa; phylum Echinodermata; class Echinoidea; order Camarodonta; family Strongylocentrotidae; genus Strongylocentrotus; species Strongylocentrotus droebachiensis. The sequence continues at coordinate 31,441 of JAVYIG010002893.1, read as the reverse complement.
TTGAAATCATTGTTACATATAATTTATACATACATTGTCTTTTATATTGTACCATTGAGAAGGAAATAAATGTTAATAAATACAAAAGAAAAATGTTTCTTCCATGCCCCAGAATGGGCTGTTTAAGAAATAAAAATCATCGTCATTGCCAATCATTGGCATGTACAGAATACTTTATAAATAATAAGTGATATCGCAATCAAATTGGACAAGGTCAAGGAATCGGAAAAATCATAATAATAATTAATTGATTGATTGATTTTATTTGCCATGCCTCGATCGATCAACAAAGGCCTACAACAAGAATAAAAGAATAAAAGATCAAAATGCAAGTCAGCTTGAACAGGAAAAAAAACGAATTCGTTTGTTAAAATTATGAAAATGTAAGGGCTACTTTAAACAAACAGAACTTTTTTATTCCTCGCTCATTTTTCCTGATTGAGGTGTCATAATGAAAGGGCAAAAACTCAACTTTCTAGAAATGTGAATTTTTCTTCGAAATTCAGATACCGCCCGCCAAATGTCTTTTTGGTTTCCTTCCTTCAAAATGCTTTTAATCACTCATGCGTGAAATATGCATCATCTGAGTAGCATCAACTGAAAGAGGAGACTCTAAGCTTTCTAAATATGTATCATTCATTAATTATGGTTGTGATTAAGTCATGATAAAACATCGATACTTCTCGGTTTCGTTTTTTCTGGGACGCACTGTATTGTTATCTTGCAAGAAAAATGGTCCAAATTAAGAGAAATGAAACATGCACAAACTATAAGCCGTATTACTATTGGAATGCACTCGCTCGCTTCTGTTTCTCAAATAAGCAAAATAGGCCTATAAGCTTCTTTGCCAAATAAGCTCTTACTCATTACATAAGGCCTAAAGTTCTAAACCATATTCTTGTATATATATTTTTTTTAAATATCGCGGCCCGGCTAGCTTTGCATTTAAAGATAGGCTACGCCTTTTCTAAGTTACTTTGATGATGTTATATTTTGCATGTACGGAATAGAAGAAGCAAGACATGAAAATGTGATGATATATAAGTCAAAGAATGAACGATAAAAACGGGTCCATATAACCAGAATATCATCGTATCATACCGATATCAGAACGGACTATATAGGTCTAGCTACTATGTTCAGAAGAGAGTGGATATGCGAACGGCATTATTTTACTGCAAATACCGCGGTCTTGTGTCTACTTAATATTAACAAAATATAGGGGACGCCGCCGCAGGCCGCCCCCCCTTCCCACCCCTGGTTCCTTGGCCCCTGGAATAACCGTACTATTATATGACTGTAGTTATTAACGGAATAACAAAAATAGGTATACGGTCCCCAGGATATTTTTTTTAATTATTGAAGGGGGAAAAAGGCATAAAAGATAATGATGCATATGCATGCAGCCATCAGTATTTATCCAGTTCTCACACACACATTGGTATAGCCAACTCCCCAACCTGACTCTTCAACATAATATATACGCTGACAATTTGGTCAAAGCTGGCATACATGTCAAACTGATGCCGCAACTGCATTACTACAGGAATATTCAAGAGACCATATTTTTTATCAGGCGGATAACAATATATATTTAATAGACTTTCCTTTGAAATTCATACAATATATCCTCTCTTTCTTCCAAAGACCAGAAGAAAAAAAACTGAATAGAAACAGAGCTCTATGACACCACAGGCCAATGAACCGAGGTAAAAAGGAGAATCTCTCTTTCATTACGGCGCCTATACTGATCTTTCAATTAAGGCCACGTTCAATAATTTTCTTACTATATGCTTGGTCCCAATCTTCCTAATTCCACGGATAATAAATTCAAACTTTGGATTTTACTCTGAATCATCCGCTTCTCGTAGCAACTAGTGAACCGATGTTTTTTTTTTGATGTCGGGTTACAGTTACTTTACTGTAAAAAAATTGCTACGGGTCCGAGCCTGGCGATAGTTATTCTTCTCCTAGAAATCATGTTCAACAAAGAAGATGTACACAGACGATGATATTAGTGTGCATCTTTCCCCACTCAATATTTTTCTTCTGGATATCGCCCCGTCCCCCAACCGTAACTCTAAACCCGCTCCCTCCTCCAACCCCCCCCCCCCCCACCCGCCTCCTCTCTCTCTCTCTTTCACAAGCGCGTAGCCAGGATTTCATTTTAGGGGGGCGGTAGTGAGCACGCGAAGCGTGCGAATCACTTTAAGGGCGCGCGAAGCGCGCTCCGTAGGGGGGTGGGTGCAGGGCTTTGAAAGAAGACGATTCGTTGTACCTTTCTCGACTCGTAATCCTTGTCTGAATTCAGTCCCTCCCCCCTCTTGCGCGAAGCTTTGACGTTTCATTATATTACTAGAGAAAGGAGACGATTCGTTGTAACTTTCCCCGACTCTTAATCCTTATCTGTATTCAGTCCCCCTCCCGCGCGAAGCGCAGAAACTTTGAAAGAAGACGATTCGTTCTACCTTTTCTCGACTCATAATCCTCGTCTGAATTCAGTCCCTCCCCCCTCTCACGCGAAGCTTTGACGTTTCATTAAATAATTAGAGAAAGAAGACGATTCGTTGTACCTTACCCGACTCTTAATCCCTGTCTGGATTCTACCCCCCCCCCCTCTCGCGCGAAGCTTTGACGTTTCATTAAATTATTAGAGAAAGAAAGCGATTCGTTGTACCTTTCCCGACACTTAATCCTTAATTTGAACTCAGTCTCTCGGTTCCCGCGCGAAGCGCGAAAGCTTTGACGATTCGTTGTACCGTTCTCGACTCTTTTCCCCTCTTTCTTCCTACGTCCTCTTTCTTTTTTTTTCTTCTCTTTCTCTCTCTTTTTTTTTTTGGCCGGCGTTTTTTTTTTTTTGGGGGGGGGGGGCGACCGCCCCCACCGCCCCCCCCCCTGGCTACGCGCCTGCTCTTTCACTCTATACGTATAACTGTCTCAGCCCATTTCCCCCTTTCTTTCTCTCTCTGTCTATTCCCCTTCCTCTCTCCTTTCCCAAGTCACCCAACTTTCACATTCCTTTTTTTAATCCTGGTTAATATATAATTCATTCCACTTCGTATATTCATTGAAAGAATAATATGAATGCTAAAATAATTTTAGAAACTCTGTATGCAACACAGATTACAATTTGACAAAAAATATGAATCAATATATTTCATATATTTGAATAAAATTACAATGTTAGGAATTTTAAATATTATTTTCTAATTAAGACACAATTGGCAGCAGAGTCAATCAAACTATATTTAAAAACACTAATAATATTATCATTGAATTCTTGTTCTTATACACTTTGAAAAAAAAGTACAATTATACTGCCTAGTGAACCAAAATTATTGCATATTGCTATAGATTTAAAGTTAAGGGTATTGGAAAGAAATTGACAATAACAGACTACAAAATATTACATTTAAAAAGGGAAACCAATTGTTTGAAATATATTTTAACTTGATTTTATGCATTGTAGGCCCTGAAATTGAAACACCTTTTTTTTTCTTTTAGAATAGTGGCCCTGATAATCACACATGAGAAAAAAAACTTACATAAGTGAAAATATTCTAAAATTTACGCCCGATCATCTTTCTGTATCCTACAACACAGAGATTAGTGAGTACACTTTAGGTGCAGATGTATACTTCACACACCCACTTGTTACTTGTGTACCTTTAAAAATAAAATAGTTAACATTGTGTCAATTGTTACTTTGATATTACAATTATTGTAAATATTTTTTTTTAACTATTCATTACTTTCATTCCAATAATAAACAGATTAAATGTCCATGCACTATGTAGTATACAGAAGCACATAATCTTGATCAGCATTTGTATTTACATGCCATCTAAAGGGAGTCAATGTCCAAATACATAATTACAAATATCATGAGCAGCAGTACCATATTCTACACATCTTGTCCATACGTCAGGTATACATAACAAAATTCCTTTTCTAAAAGAGAACGCACCATCTACATTCTACATTACTCGAGGCAAGAAATATTACTGATCTTTGTATGGAGAAGAATACATGATTGTTTTGTTAGACATTAAGTATTTGGTATAAATTCAATTTGGCATCATGACTCACATTTCATTTCATTTCATTTCATTTTTATTTTTTCATTTCCAACAAAATACAATATATAATAACGAATACAATGTAAAATGTATACAAAACATAGTTACATTGGTAATAAACAAATCTTAATAATAATTTATACATTTTAGGAAGACAAAAAATGAATTTTAAAATTTAACTGCATTTATACTTTAAAGGAAATGGAGAGGTCCACTGAAAAGCAAAGCTTGTAAATTGTGGACCCCTCAGATAATAATGAGTGTGAAAAAAATATGGAATACATAATCAATGAAAGAAGAATAGTGGCCAACAGAGAACATTTATTAAAACACGTAATGACTGTAAACAGGAAGACGTAACAAATTACATGACGAAGAAAGAACAGAAAAAAAAAGAAAAAAAAAAAGGAAAAAAATGCGGGCTGCGTTTGGAGGGAAGGAGAGGAGAGAAAAGGAAAGTTGTAGAGATCGAGCACGAAAATAGGGAGCGTAAATAAGACAATTTCATCACAAGAAAAAAAAAGCTGACAAAGAGATTTGATGAATTAAGCCACTGCTGAAATACATACATGGCCATTATATATAGTCATAAGAAGTAACAACTTAAAATAATAAAAGTCACATTTGTATAGCACTTAATACATGTACTATATTTGTAAGTGCTTTACAATGTAGTTATCATTACTACGGCCATTGGATTCAATAATTGCTAATCCACACATGATAGTGCACATGAATTCACACAAAGCATGGCTTAAAAATATCAGAGAAGCATTTGGGCATTTGTACAGTTAGTTTTAAGAATATACCCTTCTTCTTTGGTATAAAAGGTAAAACAAAATAACAATTTGTTTTCATTACATTTAGGAATGTTTCACAGAGTAAATTACAAATTTAATTAAAAACAAGTAATAATGGCCACTTCTATTCAAAATCATAGTGACCACTGTCCATTTTACGAAGCTGTCTTGATGTCAAGGATAAGATTAGGACAAATGATGCTTTATTTACTAAACTTTAATCTTATACAGACACATAAATTAGTTTTTTTTTTGGTTTAAAATAAAATATATTCCAAGATAGGGTAATTAATACATGAAAACATCAATAATACCTTGTTTACTCTACCCTCTTCGGTCTTTACTCTTATTGTTCTAGAGCAAATACACATGGTAAGTATGCATACAAAACCAAATCTATGAAAATGAAGAAGAACAAAACTATCTGTTTGGAGCCAGAAGGGCATTAAAGGTAAAGACCAGTATTGGAAACGCCCCAATTTCAAAAAATGAAATGGAAGCTCTCATTACCAATCATGTGAAAGAATATGTTTTGACTAATACATGATGATAACAAATTTGCCGGGAAACCGCCTACTTATTCATATATTTGGTAAATTTGTTTTTCTCATGGTCTGTGAGAGATATAGGGTAGTCCCATATACATCTTTCTGTGTATAGTGCTTGTAACTTTACGAAGAATGGGCCAAATTTCTTATCATTTTGATGATTCCAGAACCTTGCAGATGCTAGATGATCAACCTTTTCTGATCGATTCCACAACGTTTCTTTCACAATGCAATCGCATGACCATAACTGGTCTTTACCTTTAACCTATATTCTGTAACACCAAAGTAATGCCCTTGTGGCTCCAACAGACGAAAAGATAATTAGGAATGGTTGTAGGAAGAAACCATAAATTTGAATACATTAGTAAAATGTATATTTGTCATGTCTTCAATTTCAATCATTTATAGTAATCCATTCTGTATTTAGCGATCTCTACATTATTTGCAACAATAGCAAAGATTTTATTTTTTAAAATCTTTTTTCTCCTTCTCATTCAACTACAGGAGCAAGAAGTTACAACTAAAAAGTGTATTAGATGACACACATATCATCGAGAGATTTTTGGAGAAATAACAAACCTCAGAATAAAACCTGCCTAGACTGCACATTGAGAAGGAATCTAAACAAAGCACTATCAAAAGTTGACATTGCAATCTGTTGGCGGCTTTGATCTTTCTTTATACATTTGTATTACCCCTCATGGTATTACGTTACTTTGAAACAAGAATTGCACTAATAATCATTACAGTAGCAATGCACTGGTGATAGAGATGGTTGCATGTACATGTTATCTTTTTACTGCAATACGAGAGTGGTCAGTTCTTTATTCCTTTTACTTTCTCTATAGATTCAATTAACAAGTTTATTCACCACTTTCAATGTTGTAAGCATGTATAAAGATGACTCAACTTTGGCAGTATTGCATAGCAAGCATGTAGGATTTATCCTAAGCAACATCGAATACAAAACAAAAGCATTGTATAGGAATACGTAAATTAACGAGTTGCACATACTTATATCCGGGGCCCCATTTCACAAAACTTGACATCAGTGACAAATGACAATTTTTTGTTATAACCTAGTGAAATCCTTGCTTCTGATTGGCTATAAGCAGATTTGTCACTGATTTTTGTAATTTGTCATTGAAAAAAGGCTTTGTGAAACGGGTCCCCTGTCTTTCCTCTTCCACGTTTCTTCATGATTACTGGAAACAGAAAAATGAGACCAATTAGAATTTGTGAGTAACTGCGGCCAGTGCCCAGAAGGGAATCTTGATGAAACCTGGGATCATGGCCGCAACCCAAGTGTGTCCACCCATCAGGGCCAGCGCCTTCAGCTGACGGTAGTTCATCGGCCTGTGGCCGTCGACATCCGTGAAACCGTACTCCTCTGCGAGCTCCATCGTGAGGAGCACACGGCCGGTCTTCTTCATGACGTCCTTGTCGGCGGCGAGATTGACCACGCACTTGCCGGCGTACTCTGGGCTCTCTCCCATCAAGAAGATGTCCCTTTGCTGTGGGTGTGGAAACAGAGGGACATATCGTTAACATAAACACATCGAGAACCAAGTGGTATAATGTACAAAGCTCATTCAGGCCCTCTTCATTTGCCTTTATTTCAACAATGACAATAGTAATTGTTTATCATTTTTTGTTTTTGTTATAGCGATTAGAGACTTCATTGGTTAGCGATTTATAAGCACCGTTTTTTATTATTATTTATTATTGAGAAACTGCTTGTTTTCCACTGAATGACCATTTTCTAGAATGTTAATAGACCCTTTTCCTTGTCCTCTCTTCTCAAATGTAGGACGTGGCATTTCTGACTTTTACATAAGCTCTCCAAACATTCTATTGAATTCACTAGCATTTACAAAAGGGTTTATTCCTCTATTTGAAGATAATTCTATTTTCAACCATGCCCTAGTCCATGTATGTCGAATAAGCTACTCCAAACCAACTACCACCCTCCCCTTCCCTCCTTCTTCCTCCCTGTCCCCCTTCTCCTCCTCCCTCCCCAAATATTGAACTATGAAGCACAACATCCTTTTTCAGATTCTTACCTTTGCTTCGTATCCTCCAACTTTAAAGCTCATGTCGGGATCTTTGAACTTTTCAAGGATTTGTTCTGTTTTGACTGCACCAGGCCAGAGTGAGATCGCTGCTACACCATGCTTCTTTAACTCATGAGCGCAATCTGTTGCTAACCTGTCAACCTATAATGCACAAATAGAAAAAATAATGCCCAATGAAATTATGTCCAATTACAGTAAAAACCTGTATATAGAGACCACCCAAGGGGGAAAAGAAAAAAGTGGTTGTAATAGGCAGGTGGTCTTAAAGATAAACTTTAGTACTGGTAATGCGATTGCATTGTGAAAGAAAAGGTGTGGAAAGGATCAGAATCAGTTGATCATGTAGCATATAAGTATTGGTGTGCACTGCAAGGTTCTGGAGTCATCAAAATCATAATAAATTTAACAGAGTCTTGATAAAGTAACAAGCACTGTACACAGAAAGCTATATATGGGACAACACACATGGTGTCGGGGCTAGTACTACCCCCGTACTACCTTGATTTCCTTGTCTTTCTATGCTCATTACTCAGCCAGTATATATTTTCTTCCAAAATTGTCTGGCACATGTCATTTATTTGTAATCTTGAACATTCAGTGTAAGTTTTGTTTGATTCTGTGAGAATTAATTTTCTTTTTTTTTTACCAGAACTGGAGTTTATCTTTAATGTACAGTTCCTTTCGTACACATTTCAGCGGGATACATTCAAGGGAAACAAAAAAAATGCCATATGTTTGATTCAAGAGTATAACACGGACATGTGCATGCTCATCTGCAAGTAATCTGTCTAGTTTTGACATGTCAATACCACATATCAGTTCATGCCATTTTAAAATATGACATCAAAATAGGGGGCAGAAAGAGGAATCCATAACATTACCCTGTCATAACCATTCTAATGCCACCTTCAGAACTTAGTTACTTCCTTTTAAAGCCCCACTGTCCTACTTGTAGCTACTTGCTCCCTCTATATAGAAAACTTCCCAAATCAGTGCCTGTTGGTCCCCCATGATCCTCTATTTCTTATGTTATTTGAGAGCTGAGTTGATGAGATAGCCACCTATCAGTGACCTCGCTGTGTGGTCTAATCCCTCCTAGCCACACTAATGTTGATAAGCTTTAACAGATAACATCTTCTAATTATTACTTCCCCCCTCTTTTTTACAGATAACTTCAAATTATATCAGCCGATTGATAACATTTTCTACATGAAGTGCATATGAATATTGGACACTGAAGTTGATGGAAACAGATTAAATTTTAAAAAATTGGGATGATTTTGTTAGTAGAATGTAAACTAAAATATTTATTCACAGATTCTTTTTTTTTTAATGGAAACTTACGGCAGCTTTTCCGACCCCATAAGCGACGTTGAAGAGGTATCTGAGACCACCTCCTGATGAGATATTCACAATGAGACCCTGTTTGGCTGGAACCATCAGTTTGGCTGCATACACTGAACATATGTAATGATTCCTGTCAATCAAAAAGGAAAAAAAAGTAGGGATAATCTTCTTGATAACAATCTCAAAGGATAAAATGTTAACTTTTAACATGGCATGGCTATATACATGTACATGAATGATAACTTGGTTAACCTTTTTTTTAACTGAAAAAGAAAGGCATATATATATTCTCACTTTTTATTTTCACATACCGGTACCAGTAAAACCGAAAAGCACTAGGCTCAAAAGGCTGACATAGTTATGTTCATTTCGATGACATAGTTATGTTCATTTCGATGACATAGTTATGTTCATTTCGATAACACACACAAACAGAAGTATTTTCATGCAATTAATACTTATTATGTGAGGGCATTTCGAGAACAGTTAATCTCATATTATATTGCTGCTTGGATGGTTTTCTACACTGGAATAAAATAATATTATTTATTACTTTTTTGTCATTGATTAACCTATACTAGACCTCAAGTCTGCTCTACTTACCTCAGACCAACATTGTTGATATCATCCCAGATGGTTTCAGGTAGCTCCCAGAATGGGGTATTCACTGCACCCATAAGAGCCTGCAAAGAATATTAAAGGATATGTTAAAATATGCATGTACAAGGTTATATTAACCTCAAGCTAAAGTGTACATGATACAGAACAATCTATGCAATATATTATATCATAGATTGCGATACTGATAAACAACCAACCACAAATTTGGTGGAGAAATAATTTGATGGAAGTGGTGCAATTTTTCTCTTTGAAAAAGATTACTTTTCAGCTTATAGGCTGTACAAAGCAAAAACATCGTTTGAAGTTGCGCGCTCATGCAAAAATAGCCAATCAAGATCGACTGTAATGCATGTTCATTTGAATTTATTTAAACAGATTCACAATTTGTAACCTTTGCCTTGAAACAAGACTAGGTATGACATTGTAAGTGTCCTTCAAGTACACTACACAGGACTACAGATATTAGTGATGTGTGTGTTTGTGTGCATTATACCCTTTGCCTGATATAGCAGTACACTTGTACATAGACTAGATAGACATGCTAGATGGTGGTAGCTGGAAACTGAGTAGCTGGTTGTTTGTGGAGAATCTTCTCTAATTTATTGCATCCTTGGGTGTTTTAATGACGAAGAAGCAGAATAAGGAGGCAAAGAGGTTAGTTATTCCTTTGAATGTATTATTTTGTGATATTAAGATAAGAAAGATTGTTTATTTGATGTTTAAATAGTAATGAGTTTCTATTAAGATTGTGTGTGTGTGCCACACCTTTCAGTACATTCATTTGTGTATAGTAGTTGTTAATATACAGTGTTATTATAGAACTTAAAAAGTATTTCATAGCTGAGTCAGGTTTATTTATATTATTGCAAATGCAAGTGGAATAATGTGATGTTTACTTTGGTAATCTGTTTTATGTTGAATTGTTAGAATACTTACAAAAGGAGAGTGTGTATGGAAATTGTATTGATAGATGTAGGTTACCAGTGTGCCTGACAGAAATTGGCACTTCTTTGTTATGATAATGCAGGATTTACATTTGGTTAGAGTTTAAGAATTTGCTCTTTATTGATAACTTGTAGAACCTGATTAGTCTACTATCAAGGAAAATTTATACTTAGCCTTTTCAGTATTGTTTTAAGTAACAAATAGATAGGCATTTATATCTCGTAGCTTGTTTAGTAATTTCATTTTATTACGTTCTTGTTACAGTTTTCACGGAATGCTAGAATGCAGGAATGATTCCTGGAAGATGGAATGAAAGATTGGAAAGAAGAATACGAATAAACAGACATTCCCGTAAAAACCTTGTCCGACTTTATTATTGCGTCCTGCCCACAACTATAACTACGTCGACTATTGAATTTTATCGTCAGGATTTGCTTGGTAATATAAATCTTTACTGAATGGCGATCAATACACTTTCTTGTTACAGTTATTAAAATGTATAAAAGGTGTCAATTAATTCAAGCTGCAAGAATTTCTTCAAGGACTTACATTTTTATAAAACTTTTTGGTTTTATTCTTACATCATTCTCTGCATATATATATACCATTAAATAACCTCTCGCCGTTAGCTGTTGGGACTCTTGATCGCGGTAAAATTAATTTTGTTTCGGCACAAAACTACTACCTTTTACTTCGTGGCTATAAAGTCAACCTTAAATTCCATATACATTTTGTGAGATAACTAATAAGACAACTTTTGGCTAATTTGTAAATTTACCGTCGTGCAAGCAGACCCGTGGAGTTCAGTCTGGAAATGGTTTGCGAGTATCTAAAGACAACGGCTCACAGACAGAAACGTGGCACCAATCTTACGGACGCTCTACTGGTGGACCCTCAAATTTCCTAAGCTACGACAAGTTATGTAGTAGTATTCTATGTAACAAGGAAACGACTGGCTGAAGGAAAACAAACTCATTGCAAGTCAAAGATCTTGCCATACATGTCATGACGACATGAAACTGTACATTATAAGTGATCGACATGATGGATTGAAATGGATGTGTCGTAAAAATAAAGGAATGGACAGACACCGCAAGGAATGTTCCATCCGAAAGGATTCTTGGTTTGAAAACAGCAATCTCACCATCCCCGAATCCCCGAAATACATGTGTTGGGAATATCACAAGCCAACATAATTCTACAACTTCAACTATCTGACCACACATCCGTTGACTGGGCTATGTTCTGCCGGGAAGTTTGTTTGGAAACTTTGAACAACCAGAAACGCAAAATAGGTACCCATGGAAAGATTGTGGAAATAGACGAATCCAAAGTAAGCAAAAGAATGTATCATCAAGGTCATATGGTAGAAGGCCAATGGGTTTTTGGAGGGATTGAAAGAGAAAGCAGGAACAGCTTCATGTTTCCTGTTGAAGACAGATCAAAAGCCACTTTGCTTCCACTGATTCTTGATCACATTGAGCCTCACACAACTATCGTTTCAGATACAATCTACTTAAATCATGAACTTTTAGTAGAATTTTAATTTGTGTAGCTGTATATTCAAGCAAAACCAGAACTTGAGATTACTTTGGAAATAGGTCTATACTTTTAATACAAAAGGAACTTAGGAAAATGGAGAATGAAATACTTAAATGATTGGAGTGAAGAAGAGTGAATAGGAAAATAAAAAGAAAGAGACCCATAACGAACCAGGGCTGATGATACTAACTTTATCAGAGAAAAATTGTTGGTGGAAATAATCATTGTTTTTGGTTTTGTGTGAACATGAATCAGTACTGTGGCTTTTTTTGTTTCCTGTAAAGAAGCCATTACGTTGTTGTGACTCATACCACACACAAACACTTCTAACAGTTAAACACACCTGTCTCTTCATCAACCATTCAGGTGATTTGATTAAAACTTGCAACTGATTCATTCTTTAATAGTTTAGGAAGATGGAGAAAACAACAAACCACAGTACATTCAAAATGAAAAAAACAAAGAAGAAGCTCAGTAATAAGACCCTACATATAAAAATACAATGGTATATTGCTGTGAGAATTTCTGTTATTCTTCATTTCTATATGTATGAAAGAAGATGAAATATTACAAGTGAACAATATTCTGCATTAAGTACTTTTAATAGTCATTCATAACAACATCCTCATCGCGATTTCAAATGCCTCACCGTCTCAAAGCGTTTGACAGGACATCACAAAAAAGTCTTCTTTTTTTCCTTTTTAATAAGCCCTATTCCCACAACTCTTATTCTAAACAATTATTACCCAATAACTTTCATGACTGTTTTGAATATAATAGCAACATATTTAAGTATAAAACAAGAAATTCCAATAAAATGTATGTACCTTTTTATAATTTTAACTTTTCAAGAACCACAGTAAGTTTTAAAGGCCCACAGCTTTGGAATGGGTTGCCAGATGTTTTAAAAGAAATATCAAATGTTTTCGCATTCAGGAAAAAATATAAATCGTATCTTCTTAATAGTGAGTAGTTTTATTTGATCTAATTGCCTTTTATGTGATTTATGTAAATAGTTATGTTGTGTTTTATGTGATTATGCTATGTTATATTATCTGTTTGTTTGATTGTTTTTTTAAAATAAATTTTTAATTAATGTATTTCTCTTGAAGGGTGGTAATATAGGGGATCAGCCTTGACAGGCCAATGGCATTTGTTGATCTCTCGCATTCATCACCCTTCATCCTTCTTTCATAGTACCATGTCAATGAATGTTTTTATATTTATATTGTTTAATTTATACTGATTTGTTTGTATATCTTCTGATGTTTTTTTTTAAAGAGATGTGAAATAAAATTGAATTGAATTGTATCTTTGTGGACTTACAGAGACTGCAGCATATGCATTGTTGACTAGGACATCCAGATGACCATTCTGTTCCTTCTCTATCCTTTCAAAAAGTGCTTTGATCTGGTCATCTTTGGAATGGTCACACTGGACTGGAACACATTTGCCTCCTCTGTCATCTATCTACAGGAAAGAGAAACACGAAGGGAAATGAATAATAAATAACACAAAAAGTAATAAAATGTAAGATACATAATATGAAGAAAAAATTTGTTTTTGTTTTTGTTTTAATCCCAGGGAAGCCTAATTAGCTTCAATGCCGTTCTTCCCGAGGGCCCTGCAACTATCGTTACCCAAGCAAGTGCCAGGTACCCCTTTACACTAGGGCGGAAAGCAACAAAAGTGGATTAATGTCCTGCCAAAGGACATTAGTGCTGATCTGGGATTCATATATGTGCCTACCAACTTATAGTTTATAAATTCCTGAGAGAACATACATACTTTATGACATGAATTGTGTCATAAAATCAAATTCAACAATATTGCTAATGTTATCTGAAAATATAAGGACAACAATTAAACACAGGGGTCGTACAACACACAAATATAAAAAAAAAACACAGGGGTCGTACATCTTATCCTTGTAAGAAAATCACAGCATTGCCAACCATAAATTCTGGAGGTCTCTCGACCAATATCTCAGCATGGAATAAAGAAATTTCATATACTCTTGCTCCTTCTGTTTATAAATTCATGTTAAATCAAGCAACTTATTAATCAAAGAGTTCCCTTGGTTCTCAGATTGGAGGATTGACTTACTTCTCTTGCTGTTTCTTCCAATGACCCTCCGACTCCATCTTGCTTTGGTTTCAATGTTCTTCCTACAAAATGAATCACAATAGAAACAAATGTTAACTCAGAAAACAACTAGATGGAACTTCAACTGATACATACATGACCTGAGTTTGGCAGGAATCCGTCAATCGGTTCTTGAGATAATGCGATCACATGCTATTTTTGCATACATAATGAGCCCTGTGACCTTTGACCTCATGACCCAAAAATCTAATCAGTTCATTGGCTGTATAAGATACATACATGACTTAAGTTTGGCAGGAATCCATCAATTGGTACTTGAGATAACGCGATCACGAGCCATTTTCGCATATATAATGAGCCCTGTGACCTTTGACCTTGGATCTCGTGACCCCAAAATTCAATCAGTTCATTGGCTCTGCGAGATACATACATGACCTAAGTTTTGCGGGAATTAACCAATCGGTTCTTGAGATAACGCGATCACGAGAACGGGACGGACGGACAACCCGAAAACATAATGCCTCCGGCTACTTTGTAGCGGAGGCATAAAAATGTCTAAAACATCAGAAGAATTTGTGCACAGATGGCCAGAAAAATAATTATGGAAATAAGATGATGGTTGCTACGATACCATGATCAAAATTGTTTATACTAAAGATAATAACCATAATCAAACTATTGCTGGTAATGTCTATGCGAATTAATTAAATTATCTGTCCCAAATGGAGCATTTAAATATTTTAGGCCATGTAAAATTGATTACATGTTGATCGTCCGGATTTTTTGAAAAAGAGGAGGAGGGTGTACCATGTTATTTGATATTTGATATTTTTCCCAAGATGGCTGCCGCGCGTACAAATAGTATATAATTGAATATGTACATCAACCAACGTTGCTGTAGTATGCAAGTCGTTGCATGCGCATGCATGCTGTCTGAAATCCAGCGCTAGAGCGCGGCCGCGCTATCGTGAGGTATCTGCGATGCGATGATCAGTCGACTCGGATCGACTCATCTCTAGCTAGCTCCTCGACTCAAGCATATACATGCGATATATGCATGCGCAGCGCATGCATCATCGCATCATTTTTTAGCGCAGCTTCACTTCAGCATATCGCCGATCATATAGCATATCAACCACTCTACATTTCAATACAATTTTTTCTAGAGTCTTAGTATGTTTGTACAAGAATATTTGAACAGCGTATTTGAAGAAAAGGTGGAAAAGATGCATATGATAAGTATTCTGTGTTGTTTTCTGAATAAAAAGAAAATATATCAAATATCAAATATAAGGAGGCGGGCGGAAAAAAGGAAGCGGGCGGGGACGATCAACATGAAATCAATTTTACATGGCCTTAGCACCCAGTAATGACAATCTATTATGCAATACAGCTTCCCATGTAGACAATTTTACTGCACCAATTGAGAAGTTGCAATATTTGTCCTCAAATATTTGCAATTCAGCTTCACAGTTCACACCATGTTTGTTTTTCCAGAGAAGTATAAAAAAGAGGTTATCACATCACAACCACGGCAATAAAATCAATTATCATGTACAAATTTGAAATAGTACACAACTACAGACGCATTCTTGATAAAAAGAGAATATCCTTCACACTTTCAAAGTGTTGATACTTCTAAATTCATTGCCTTAAAAGTTAAAATGCAGGATTACAGGATTCTAACGAAAAGATATTTGCCTTACAATATTATTCAGAATAATTGCATTATTTAAAAACATCATAAGCTAAATTCTCCTGCCATCCACATGTACATGTACACCACTATACTCAAAGGAGTAAATTGCCAGTTGATGTGATTCCCTATACATAGAAAATTCACTCCAAAGTGCTTTAAATAACACAATGTAATTACCTGTGATGTAGACTGTAGCTCCTGCTTCTCCTAGCTGCAGAGCGATCCCCTTGCCAATACCTCTGGTAGCACCAGTCACAAGACACACTTTACCAGCTAGTCGACCACTCATCTTGACTGATTCGAATTATCACTTCTAGATAGAGAAATAGACAGAGAAAAACAAAAATTGCTCAATGAGATTTGAATATCCCTGAATGTCTACAACCCGACTAAGTATTGCTAATTACGTCAAAGAAGTTAAATGGTGTCATATCGCTGACGTAGCTGAATAGCTGAACATTTTTGGAGGTAAAGATTTTGTATGGATTAACAAAACAAATAAAAAAATTAAAAAAAACATACAGATTACGAATACAGACAAACCATCAAACTTTCATGATCGGGATTTAAACAAGTTATGAATCATACATTTTCCTTTTAAAAGATGACATTTGAATGAAAATATTCAAATCAAATTAGTAACAACAAATCATTTTCTGATTGCTCAATACCAGAAGTGTTATTAAAGACAGATCCTTGCCATACTAAATTTCCCTTCCCAGATTGATATCGGACTGATTAAAGACATCTCCCTTACAATTTTAGCTTTTACATACCAACTACAGTACACAACAGCAAGGTGCAATGTGCGACAAAGTACAAACCAACTTGCCTGTAATGTATTCCAAGCTCACTGTAATATTCTGGCTGGTAACAAATTTGCACAGGTTGAAGATATATATTGTTGTAGTGCCCTCAACAAATTAATTGCATCTCAGAAATCATGTTCAATATACTAAGTATTTGACAAAAGATTTACAATAAGCTCATGTCACTTTAATCCTACAGTGTACTTGAGAGTACCAGTAACCAAATGAGAATACAATCAACCAACAAAGTCACCTACGTAATGTTGATAAGACTGATTGCTTGCTGATCAGACAAGACAACCACAGCTACTAGACTATAAAATCATATGGAGACAGATTTATTTCAAACAGATGTGCTTGCCATGGTCATGTGACCATATTCTGTGTCCTAGGTGACCTACTTGGAGACCAAAGGTCAAATATGTGATTGTGCAGATATATCACCAACCACATTTGGAGGGAAAATGAGAACAGTGTGCAGGGTGAAGCTCTCAATGAAGAACAATTGCTCTGGAGGCAAATATAAAAGTGCTATAACCTCTTTTATCCTATTGTTTTATAATTAATGATGATAAAGATATAACGGTATTGCAAAAGAACAAAATAAATATTTTAAATCCACAAAAGCTTGCAAGCAAGGTCATTTATTCTAAAGATATAATATTCTCATTTACAGGAATTTTACACAAATAAACAACCAATATCTTAATTTTACTTCCAATCTATCTTTTGAAATATTGATGACAAAGAATTAATCAAAGCCTACTTTAATGCACTAAATAAAGTTTAAACTGATAAAGAACATACACAGAACTTGAACTGGATCAAGTACTTTGACAAAGATAAGATGCAGCATGTAATCTTATCACCAAAGTTCTTTACTGTACAATCAATGTCAACAATACTAGACTATTTATCATAGGATCCACCATTATCAACATGCAGCCAATTTGGCCTTAACAGTTTGTGAAAAAGGGATAATAGTTTTCTCCTCACTACTTCTCTTCATACCTGTACATGTACAGTATATTCTTTTTGTGTGTCTCTCTTTCTCTCTCTACCCTGTGAGTTTTACCTTCTTGCCAAAGTTTTGTCTGCTTCAACGTGACTCAACATGTGCTCCTAAATTCACCTCTGGGCAGGTCCAAGCTATTTGCTTTGTGACGTACGGGACATTCAGAGACTTTAAACAAGAAATAACAATGGATGACATTATTTATATGGCTATCTTTTGGTATGAGTCTGTGGCTATTATGGGCTAGTTCATTTGTGGAAAGTTTTAGTTCTCACCAATTCATAAATTAATTTTTAATGTAATTAATGTGCTGCGTGACGTACGGGACCAGAGAATTTCTGACTTTTTCAAAAATAAGTTCATCATAAAAGTTCTCTGAATTTATTAAGTTATGAGATTTATGGTAATGATATCTTAATTCTTTATGGAATCAAGCATTAATCACAACTATTACCATATTTTTCTGACCTTTCGTTGTTATGTAATATACCAAAACATAAATGTGTGTATGTGACGTACGGGACACGTGACGTACGGGACAACTTTTCCCTATGGGAAAATGCATTGAAATGAAGAATTTTCGTCAAAATTTGTTAAATGTGAACAATTTCAACTTAAATCAGTGACAATTAGAGTGTTTTAGAACCCAATTAGATCCTCTGACCATCACTTAATATCCTCTGTGTTAATTTATGGGGAAAATCAATACAAATATTACTTTAACAAAGAAAACAAATTGAATTAATATATTCATACACACTATATGACCATTTTTATACCATTTACCCATCTATCATGTGCAGTCATGCTTCTTTTCTCATTTCTTTTATCCATTCCATTCGACATTGCAAAATGTTTTTAAATAATAATTAATGAAGAAGATGAACTTAAACTTGAAAACTTTTTTTAAACTTGTTTGAAACACAGGGGCACACTCGGCACATCATATTTTGTCAAAGAACATTTCTTATGCTCTAAGTGTTTGTGAACAAAGATACATTAAAAATATAAAGTCTTTTCTTTATAGCTTGCTTGAATTACTTGATAGTAATATCATATAATTTTGAAGGAATTCAAAGATAATGCTGAACATGTCTTTTTTAAATCCTTTTATCACAGATTAGAACATGTATATGTTGCTGTCATATATTCAAGAATTTTGATGTACATTAATGTAGCCTACATATTTGTGAAAGATGGATACAAAAATATAAATCTTGAATGTATTTTGTATTGATTAAAGACATCTTATTAACACCACCAGATATAAGAAATTAAAACCCTAAAGCTTTGTGTGACCTTTTCCACAATTCAAAAGATTAAAGTAAAATCAACAAAAATGCATGGGTGTAAAAGTGATAAAAATCGTAAGTGGGTGAGAGTGTGAAATACTCAAAAAGGTTATCCTTCCTTAAAAGTTATGATTTCGTTTTTAGGAGATCAAAATTCCCAAGCTGGCTCCATAACATGTACATGTACAGTGTATGCTGTAATCCTTTACCATCATATATGACATTTAAATAGAAAATAAAAAACCTCACATGGAGAGCTTGATAGCATACATGTGCTAAGATTCTTACCTGCAGCATCTATGAGTTGTAAAAGCCAGCTTCTGGTGCATCTACTACCATATAATTTCATTAGACTCATTCCAGGAACTAGTACACTACATGTATTATGATTTACATATTTAGCATCCTGCCAATGTTGGGGACATCAACTGGCAAAATACCAAAGTTGATGATACCAGGGGTCTGGCTTGAAGACTAATTACATCAAATTCAGTACAAACAAGTGAATTCCTAGAAGGGACACAGTTGGAATGTTCATATATCCCTGTATACAACAAGTTTCCTAACACAGTATATATTCTCCTTTTGGTCATTTCCTTTTTCACATCTTGCATTGGTTTTATATGGGGTTGTCCCGTACGTCACACACTTGTCCCATACGTCACATTTCTTAATTTGATTATGTAATCAACACAGAATTTTTGTATTTTTTGTTAGGTATTCATCTAAATTAGAACTTCCTAGAATATCTTTAAAAAAAAAATTATTTTCATAATTAAAATTAAACAAATTGTGATCAAATTGTGACGTACGGGACATCACACTTTGGAACCTACCTCATTCGCATAATTAATTAATCTTGAAAGTTTTTATATTTTTTTCCTATTTTCTAGCATGATGGTCTACAATTCCTGAGATATTTAATTTTAAACAAATAATTCAAACGAGATACAAAAATAAAAATGTAATGTCCCGTACGTCACGCTCATTAATAAAAATTAAAGTTCGTGACCTTGGCATTCTTCGTATTTTGATCATTTTTTTATTTTTTTATTAGATTCATAAAATTCATAGTTTCAGCTTTAAAATGAGGTATAGTTTGTTAAATATATATAAAGATGAAATTTGACCCCCAGAGGGGACAATAGCTTGGACCTGCCCCTCTACAGTATTAATGACATACTGTACTTTGTAATCCTCATTTATCAATATAGAATTGAATCCAATAATCTTCAATAAAATAATTATTGCACCTCATGTATTTAATTGAGTCGCATAGTTCTCATCATCCTTGTCATCATTTTCCCTTTTACAAGGGGTTAGTTACTGACTTTAACAGTACACCATGACGCTCCCTCCCATGACTTCTTTTTATCTCAAGCATCCTCCTCATTTCAACCAACCGTTTTACCGAGTCGCTGTAATCATATTTCAAGCATGCACAATTTCAATTTCAAGACGTTTCTGGATGGTTATACAATACTGCACTAGCATTAGTAAACAATGTTTCTCTCTCTATTTCATTGGGACAGTCTGTACATGTATGTCCTTTGTGAAATATTTATCACTGTCTATGTCTTGAAGACTCTTGACTTGATGCGTATATGATGACAATTAATGTTAGCTGTACTTGGTATACCGGTAATGATGGAAATTTATATACCGGTATCCAAATTTGAACATTTCACCTTTTTTAGATCATGTAAAACAAAAATCTAACAATATTTAGAAGATGACTTAGATGTCATCAGTGATCTTGATTTAACAAAATTTATAATTCACACTAGATAGTTCATTGTTTCTATGTTTCTGCTTCCACTTTGTCTAACTTTTGTAAGGGATGAATTTCATTATCCCTTTATCTGCTCTCATCTTGTGCCTGTTCAACATTTAAAAATCTATTTGGGCGATAGTAATTTACAGTGTAGTATATTTCCATGTTTGTTCATGTTACAAGTCCAGGTCAGGTCAACTGACTCAATGCATGTTGACTTGAGACATTAAAAATGCAGAAACAATGGAACAACAAGTCACTTTTTTATTGATAATAACAGTACCCCCCCCCCCCCCCCCCAAAAAAAAAAAAAAAAAAAATGAAAAAATGAAAAAATGAAAAAATGAAAAAAATGAAAAAATGAGGGGAAAATGGAAACAAAATGAAGAAATGCATCTTGGTCAGATTTGACATTCTTCCCTTGTCTTTCTTATCTTTCTGATGTTGCCCACAATCAAAGGAGTTGATCATTATGGCACATTAAGATGTAGACTACTTTTCCGTCCTGCATTGCCATTGTCCTTCCATGAAATACATATTGTACAAGTTTCCTTTTTTTATATTTTTTTTATTTATTTAGAAGGTGATTAGCAAAATTAAAGATGAAGTTGAGTTTTAGCCATGCGATTGCATTGTGAAAGAAACGGTGTGGAATCGACCAAAAGACTTAGATGTCATCAGTGATCTTGATTTAACAAAATTTATAATTCACACTAGATAGTTCATTTTTTCTATGTTTCTGCTTCCACTTTGTCTAACTTTTGTAAGGGATGAATTTCATTATCCCTTTATCTGCTCTCATCTTGTGCCTGTTCAACATTTAAAAATCTATTTGGGCGATAGTAATTTACAGTGTAGTATATTTCCATGTTTGTTCATGTTACAAGTCCAGGTCAGGTCAACTGACTCAATGCATGTTGACTTGAGACATTAAAAATGCAGAAACAATGGAACAACAAGTCACTTTTGTATTGATTATAACAGTACCCCCCCCCCCCCCAAAAAAAAAAAAAAAAAATGAAAAAAATGAAAAAATGAAAAAAAATGAAAAAAATGAAAAAATGAGGGGAAAAATGGAAACAAAATGAAGAAATGCATCTTGGTCAGATTTGACATTCTTGCCTTGTCTTTCTTATCTTTCTGATGTTGCCCACAATCAAAGGAGTTGATCATTATGGCACATTAAGATGTAGACTACTTTTCCGTCCTGCATTGCCATTGTCCTTCCATGAAATACATATTGTACAAGTTTCCTTTTTTTATATTTTTTTTATTTATTTAGAAGGTGATTAGCAAAATTAAAGATGAAGTTGAGTTCTAGCCATGCGATTGCATTGTGAAAGAAACGGTGTGGAATCGACCAGAAAAGGTTGATCATCTAGCAGATAAGAATTTGTGTGTATTGTAAGGTTCTAGAATCATCAAAATGATAAGAAATTTGGCCAAGTCTTGGTAAAGTTACAAAGACTGTACACAGAAAGATGTATATGGGACTACACAAACATGTGGCGTAAAAATCCTACCCCCAGAGTTTTACAATGTTACATGATATATCTAGAATATGAAGGCATTTGAAGAGCCATGCCTTTCAGGGAACATGTCTTATCTGATGTTCTTCCACACTTGCATTAATAAGAATGATAACGCTCACAAATTATTTTTCACCTCTTCCCAGAACTCAACCTTCGCTTTAAGTTGCTGACACTTAAAACAAATATGTAAAGTCAAGGCTTAAAGGAAACCAAAACCTTCATACTAAGTTACTTTTATTGTAAAGTTTAAGATATTTGAAAAATATCAGTGAAAATTTGAACAAAATCGGGCAAGGAATAAGGAAGTTAGAGCTTTTTGAAATGACTAGTCACTAGAGGGCGGTATTCAATTTGATGACATCATCAGTAAACAACTCTCCATGCCTTTTGTACATAAAATTTCATGTTTTTCCTTTTTTCTTGTGATTGAGATAATCTACTCCCCTGAATTCAAGATATAGAATGCAAAATGATATTCTACTTCACATGTTATGAAGTCGGATCAAGAACACAAATAAATACGAAGAAAACAAAAAAAATGTGAAATTTTATGTACAAAAGGCATGGAGAGTTGTTCACAGATGATGTCATCAAATTGAATACTGCCCTCTAGTGACTAGTCATTTAAAAAGGCTCTAACTTTCTAATTCCTTGCCCGATTTTGTTCAAATTTTCACTGATTTTATTCAAATCTTTAAAACTTTACAATAAAAGTAACTTAGCATGAAGGTTTTGGTTTCCTTTAAAGAGTCACAGCCAGGTAACAAGATTCAGAGTTTGATCTTGTCTTCTTAAATATTCTGACATTTCTGTAACTAGTAAACTCTTTTTACTAAAACTAAGAGTAAAAGTAAGACAAGTGCCAAACTTGCATGTCAGCAGCAGCTTAATTTTTTCTTTTTCTATCCATGATAGATACATGTAGATAGCTCTCTGAGCCCCATCCATCCCCCCACCCCCCCCCCCCAACCGCCTGCGAAATTTTTATTCCCAAACAGGTTTGCACTTTCTTTCTTCTCAATGGCTGATATGTTCTACGTCATTAGCAGCTTGGAAAGAGGTCACAAACAATTAGACTTTGATTTTGTATTGCTTTGACTCACTATTTATAATATAAAGGTAAAAAAACTGAATAAACTGAAACTTGAACCCATAACTCTTAAGATTGTATTACGCTGACCTTACCGATTGAGCTAACGATGGGTTAATGAAAGGTGATTCTGCATGATTTCTATAACCCTACCACTCACCCTAACGGTTACGTCATTGCTAATTATGACGTAACATATTATCAGCCAATCAGATGACCTGAATTTTAGCATTGGCAAACCTAGCCTTAAGGGCTCCCTTGAAATGTTTTGTATGATATTATTCAAGGGAGCCTTAACTGGCTCCCATACCCCTGCACGGAGAGGCATGTAAACAAAACTCAAAAGTGGTCCGAAATCACACTTTCGCGCACCCGACCAATATTGGACAGTGGCTTTGATAAATTTTGTCGTAGTTTTGGTCTTAATTACCGCCTTAATTTCAAAATCGGATCTGAAAATAACAAAATAAGAGCAATTTTCTTACCAGACCGATACAGCTCAGCTCCCTTTTCACGTGTACCGTGTGAATTCACGATGTTTACACAATGGTGATGACCTCTGACTGGCACTTCCGTAATTGTGGGTAAATTGTGCTGCTTCCGTATAATGCGCTGTATGAGTGTTATTCAGCGCATTATACGGAAGCAGCACATTTACAAAGTGCCAGTCAGAGGTCATCACCATTGTGTAGACATTGTGAATTCACACGGTACACGTGAAAAGGGAGCTGAGCTGTATCGGTTTGGTAAGAAAATTGCTCTTATTTTGTTATTTTCAGATCCGATTTTGAAATTAAGGCGGTAATTAAGACCAAAACTACGACAAAATTTATCAAAGCCACTGTCCAATATTGGTCGGGTGCGCGAAAGTGTGATTTCGGACCACTTTTGAGTTTTGTTTACATGCCTCTCCGTGCAGGGGTATGGGAGCCAGTTAAAGGGATCGTTTAACAATGTTAAATCTGAGATACACGACCCTACGTGTTATCAGTGTCTGTGATATGGTGAAATATTGAAGCCCTAAAAAAATCGCGCTTCAAAATGATCAAGAAGTGCCTTAAAAAAGTAAAAATCTTTGAGTGACCGGTTTTACCATACTCGTTTTCCCCAATAGACTGTAGCGTTATGAAAACCGTCAGGCGAACGGTTTTCAAAATGTGTAATTCCAATCATAAATATCTTGATAATCAGACAGGCGATCGGCTTGTAAAAGTCATGGGGTTCCTGACTGACCTAAAGGTTTATAATTATTATTGCATCATTAGCTAAATCCAAAATTTTGTTTCATAATCTGAGACAAAGTTACCGGATCCCTTTAAGGCTCCCTTGAATAATATCATAAAAAACATTTCAAGGGAGCCCTTAACTCTTAAGCTGCCACCCATACAATGCACCCAGTGCCACAGTGCTAATCTCTATTGTGCCAGCAACAAAGCCCCTGCGTGCCAAGTTAATTTTAGGGTTGGTTCAAGTGCGTGTTTTTAAAATCTTTACTATGTTTGATCCCCTATAACTTCTCATTCGTATGTTGTATAAACAAATATTGTAAATGAGAGTTGTAGGAAATTTCACCTTTTTTCCATTGATACCAATATCATTTCATGAATTTGTAATTTTGCTGAAGTAAATAAGCACTATCAGTGAGTTGTCGAACCAATCCAATGCGATGGGGAGGCATAATGATGATATATGATATCAAAAACAAATCTCTAAATTACTCGAGAAAATCCAATCTGACTGTTGTATACAAAGACGCGTAATCCAAAGCCGATAATCTGATGCACGCGACGGTATTTTCAATAGCGCTGCAAAAGCACTCAACACGGTGCAATGGGCATGAACAATAACTGTTATTACATCTGGGCGCTAGCGCGCACAAAGCACCGTAGCGGTGGCTCGCTAGCATGAACGTGGCTTTCAATCGATAGCACGCTCGCGTGCACATGGCACTATATACAATAGCGCGCTAGCAGTCTCATGGCAGTGTAAGAGTTAAGGCTAGGCAAACCTGTATGGGAAATAAAAATTAGCCCCCGGCCCCGCCCCCTCCAGTGAGGATTTCCTTCCGACGCGCGAGACAAAATCATGACATCTACATCTAAGGTGGTACTGGACAGGACCAATTGGTATATACGTCCAGATTGATTGTGCAATCTAGCAAAAAATGGCACGCCAAGGCATAAGCCCGAGCCCCAACGGTCGAGTTCGGGGGAGGTTCACGCGTAGAATCCGTTGGCTGTAATCGGGCTTTGGCTTGGCTGGCGCTCGCTCCACCTTCCACTTTGTCTAAGATCAATATTTTGCGACAAAACGCCTCTTTAGAAAGATAGAATGCATCTTCACATCTACAAAATAACTTCACCCAAGCACTTCATAATAACAGTATCGGAATCAAATGAAAGATTCAAGTTAATCTTACCAAAATACCAGAGCTGAGAGTTTCATTCAGCACCTAGTTGCAAAATCAGGTGCTTTAAGTGCGCCCTCTGTTGGTATACTGTACCAGTTATTTCATCCCCTCCCCAAAATTATCTAATCAAATCGAATCCCGCAGGATCAAACCTGTATTCATATCAGTGGTAGCCTCTTGTCGATGCCCTCGCGCTGTTGGAGTCTCTAAATTCTGACGAGCGAAGCTCGTCAGAGAAACGGCGAGGCGCTTGCGCTCGCGCTGTAAGCGAGTCAGAGAAACGCCTCGGTTTCTCTGACTCGCTTCGCTCGTCAGAATTTAGAGACTCCATGCCAACAGCGCGAGGGCATCGACAAGAGGCTATATCAGTGGCGGATCCAGGAGGGGGGGGGGGGGGGGGGGGGGGGGGGGGGGGGGGGGGGGGGGGTGGGGAAGGTAAAAACACGTTAATTTTACCTTTAAGTTTTTTGGAGACGGGCGATTTTCGTGCTAGTTATGGACCCGTTATGGACTTAAAGACCGTCACCACTACTGGGCCAGAAGGGATTAGACCACACAGAGAGCCATCGAGGTCACTGTGACAGGTGGCTATCTCATTAACTCAGCTCTCATTTAACATAATAAAAAGAGGATCATGGGGGACCAACAGGCACCGATTGGGAAGTTTTCTATATAGAGGGAGCAAGTAGCTACAAGTATGGCAGTGTGCCTTTAAAATAAACCACTTTCATCACCGGATACTATTTTTTCGGTCCTATCTGGTACACCTCCCTGGTCTATATGATCATATCCCCGGATCATATCATAAAACATACTGTAAAATGTCCAAAGTGCACTTTAGTTGTTAAAACTGGGGGTATTACTTTTTTCTTTTACAAAGTCTGAATTTATTACCCAAAATAAACAGTTATACTTAGCCATTTGGGCTTCTGGTGTGCATGGTAAACTCAGTCAAACAATCAAGTAGCCCAGGTCCATTTCATATTTGTTGCACATTTATTAGGATGAATGCAGGAAAATAGAATTTGTTATGCCCCCTCCCACTCAAGGGCGGCGGAAAATTCCCTGAATGACACTTTTAAAGAAAAGAATGATAGACCTATCCAAGAAAATAATGGAAGTATAGTTCAAACCCTTATTAAGATTTAATGTTCAAGTAATTTCTCTTTCTCTCCCTTCGTTCTCTATTTTAGTTTATATTACTTATAAGACTAGAGCACTTATACGATATACTGTGAAATATTAATTATCTTGGTTTTGGACTTTCATATACTAGGTACAAATAAACGACTTTCATCACTGGATAAATTGTATTTTTTCGGTCCGTTATGATCATATCCCCGGATCATATCATACACTGTTAGAACAAGTATTACAATTTTTAATCAAGTTGGTTAAAATTTTAATCAACCACGGATTACCAGGTGAATCACACAATCGTTGGTTAAACTTTAACCAACAGCCTGTTGATTAAAACTTTAACCTGTGGTTGATTAAAAATTTTAATCAATTATTGGTTAAAAAAATTTGCTCAATGTTGGTTAAAATGGTGTTGATTAAACTTTAACCATTTGTTGATTAAAACTTTAATCTTTTGTTGGTTATTTATGCTTTGTTCGGGGCTGATTCACATGTTGTTGGTTAAACTTACATGGGTCGTTGGTTAAAATTGTAACCATTGTAGGTTAATTATTTTTTGATTCACACGATGTTGGTTAAACTTTAGTGGGTTGTTGGTTACAGTTATAACCACTGTTGGTTAAACTTACGGGGGTTTGGAGGTCTTATCCTCGTGTTTGCAGATAAGAAATGGTTTAATATGATTATCATCAATGCTAAGATTGGAAGGAAGAAGTGAAATAAGGTTCTTGCTCAAATTAAAAACGCTTTGTGTCCCGGCCCGTAGGTTGTAGCTCAGCCAGTAAGTGCAACGGATGACCCTACCCAAATTGCATGCATAAAGACGTTTCACTTCATGATGACATCTTATTTTATATTTAATTGTTTCAAACAATTAGATACAATTAGATTTTAAAAATAAGATTATTATTCATGCATGCAATTTGGGTAGGTGATCCGTAATAGGCCTACACTTCTCCTTCTTTAATTGGGTCTGCATCCTTCACGGTTGAAGATTCTTGCAGACTGATGAGTGTGTGTGTGCTTACGTTAGCCAGGTGCACGGTGCAAGAAAAATGCTACTTATTGGTTGAGCTACGTACAGCCTAGGGGACACAAATCGTTTTTGATTTGAGCAAGAACCTTATTTCACTTCTTCCTTACAATCTTAGAATTGATGATGATAATATTAAAATAATTTCTTACCTGAAAACACGGAGATACGACCGTCCAAACCCCCATTTCTCAGGTCCTCGCGACAACCTCCATTGTTAATTTTGTCGCACGCGTAAACTGCGTGTACTTTGCATGCATGTACTTTATTTGTATGTCGAGCGATCGCTAGCTACGCGCTTCGATATCGTTCCGTTGGGTCACGTGACCAGTACTTTAATCAACATTGATTAAACTTTAACCGGAAGGGGGCTTTCATTACTGTCGGAATTTTGTTTTTAATCCATGCTGGGTTACAATTTTTGCCAACGACTTAGACTTAACCAACATAGGTTAAAAGGAATAATTTGATCAACACTTTTTTTAACCAACGCAAGATTAAAAGTAAATTTTAATCAACACTACATTTTTAACCAACGTTGAGCGTTTTTTAATCAACAATTTTTTAACCCGCAGTTTTTTAATACTTGTTTTAACAGTGTAAAACATACTGTAAAATGTTAAGATGCACTTGAGTTGTGAAAATTGGGGGTATTACTAATTGCTTTTAGAAAGCCTACATTTATTGCCCAAAATAAACAGTTGGTGTGCTGGTAAACTCAGTCAAACAAGTTAGCCCATGGTCCATTTCATATTTGTTGCACATTCATTTGCGCATGATTAGAATGAATGCAGGAAAATAGGAATTTGTTATGCCCTGAATGGGGCAACACCAAAATGACACTTTTAAAGAAAAAAAAAGATAGACCTATCCAAGATAATTATGGAAGAGATTGATGAATATTTTTTACAAACTCCACGGTCTAAGCATTAGGTTGCCATCTTAGTGATTCTAATAAGCGCTAGGTATTCCTTTAATTTCCTCTTAAAATGAGCATAGTTTTCTATTTCCTTTACACCATTGGGAAGGGAATTCCAATGTTTTATGGCATTGTAATAAAATGAATTTTCCAATACTACCTACTCTTTCTGGTAAGTTAAAGTTGAATCGGCTATTTATTGTATTATAATCATGTAAGTCAGTAACAAGATCGAAGTTGGATCGAATTTAATGATTCGACCTAGTATATATTTTATGCACGTGATGCAATACGAGTTGTTTTGATCTTTGGTCGACTTCAAGAAAACCAGCTTTAGAAAGTTCGCTGTAGCCAACATGAGTTCTTGGACCAGAACAGTTGATAAATCTCACCATTTTGTTCTGTATAATCTTCAACTTCTTTTGATCTGACTTGTTTATGTTACTATACCATGCAGGGTTAGCATAGTCAAATAAACATTGAATAAGAGCAAAACAGAGTGTACGTCTTGCTTTAAATCCATACAACTTTGATACCTGTACAAAAATTTCAGACGAGAATTTGCTTTTTTTACAACTGATTCTACTAAAGATGAAAATGAAATTGCGCTAGCCAACTCAATGCCTAAATACTTCACAGAATCTTTTCTCTTGATTACTTGATTATTGTGTGTCACTTTGAATTCAAATGACTTTTTAGCACTACTTTTAGAACAAAACAAAATGCTTTCTGTTTTTCCCAAGTGTAAAGAAAGTTTATTATCAGTCATCCAATCGACACACGTAGACAGCTGTTCACTGAGCTTTTCCTCAATATATTTAGGATCAGGATTTGAATAGAGTATAGTACGCTGTCATCTGCGTACAATAATAGTTTGAAGTCTTTTATACAAATACACATATCATTTATATAACTTGAAAATAGAATTGGGCCTAAATGCTTCCCTGAGGAACACCGCATGTTATAGGCATTAGTTTGGAACGAATATCATGAATGGCCACTACTTGGTGTCGATTAGATAAGTAGGATCTGAACCAATCTAAACTTGCCTTATTAAAACCCATTAGTTGTAACTTCTTCATTTTTTCCAAGGGAGAAGGAGGGGGGGGGGGTATATTTTATCTCTTAAATACAGCTATTCTTAAGGCGGTACAAATTTTTGTTAAAGTGGATTGGAAATATATGGGAGAACAGGGACGACTCCTGGGATTTAATAATAAAGGGAGGTCCGATTTAAACAAAAAAATCTGACGATCGAGCTTGACAAAAATAAGAAAATAAGTATAAACAAAAACACAAGGAAAAATAAATGAAGGTCATCAGATCTTTTGGTGCGGACTCAATAAACCAAATTATCTGACATGCAACAAAATAAAAATGAAAAGTGTTCAAGGGTGCAAGGCTCTGACTAAAGTGCTCTAAAACTGTACTGCCCTCCTTAAAAAAGTTTAACACCGAGGGAAAAAATAAAAGGAAAAAATAGAAAGTGAAAAGCAGAAGATATAAGGAAAAATGGAAAAAGGTAAAGAAGAAAGAGAAAGAAATTTTAACAAAAAGTGGGAAAGGAAGAAAACGAAAAGTCTAAAGAAAACCTGCCATTCAATTCCTTTGTATGATTCATTTGCAAGGATTTGGTTCTATATAGTATGTAATAATTCGTAAGGATATAGACCAAAGACTATGAACAAGAAAAGAGGTGGTGGTGTTTGTGTTTATATCTTAAAATCTATTCCATATACACATTGCGACATGATCTAATAAGTAATTCATTGGAAGGTATTTGGTTTGAAATGTTTTTTAATCACAAACAAGTATGTCTTGTATTTATAGATCACCAAATGCTGATGTATCATATTTTAATTATCTCTTGGATGTATTAGAAAAGGTGTCACAAGAAAATAAGGAACTCATAATAATTTATTAGGTGATCTTAATTATGATTACATCTTAGATCATAATTTATGTAATAATCCAATTAATTTGATTGAAAACTATATTTCTCATGACACAATTAGTGTTGAAGCCTACTAGGGCTACAAGCAATTCTTCAAAATGTTTAGAGCATATTTTAACTACGATACCTGAAAGACATGCTGTCACCAATGTTGCAACGATTTCATTAAGTGACCATTATTCTCATCTATACATGTATAAATTTTCCAATGACTAAACATAATAATCACAAAGAGGTTACATTTCGTGATTATCAACGATTTGATAGAGATAATTTTTTACAGGACTTAGAAAGAAGTTTTGATACCAGTAATCTTGATTTTGAAGATGATATGTATAATATTGATGAAAAATGGTTTAAATGGAAATCAACTTTTACTGAGGTACGTGATAAACATGCGCCTCTTAAAACTATGCGTATATGAAACAAAGATATCGTCCCTGGATTTCAAAAGAATTTGTCCAATTGATTTATAAAAGAGATTTTCTAAAGAGGAAATCTGATATTGACCCAGCTATGAAAAAAGACTATAAATGCATAAGAAACCGTATTACTAATAATAAGAGGGATTATACCAAGGATGTTATTCGAGATTGTAAAAAAGATAGTAAAAACAAATATGGCGAGAACTGAATAAGATCACCGGTAGGAAATGATGTATTGCCTAATGAATTAAATGCTGATAAATTTGGAACAATTTTTTTGTGTCAG